>MVGT01000183.1:11192-32372 GCA_002174775.1 Macleaya cordata | reverse complement strand
GGTGGAATGTCGCATGTGTTAAGCAGCTGACTGTGTTGTCGGTTGGGATGGCACGTGTGGAGACAGCAGCTGATATTTTCAACAACCAAATAATTGACAAAGGAGAAGGACCAGTACTAGTACTAGTTCGAATTTGAGGGTCCCCTAAATAAATAAATAAATAATTTATTTTAGTTGAAATGGAAAATAAATAAATAAAAACTGATTTTCTTTCTTTAGGAAGATTCGTTAAAAACACTGTATAGTGTATAGTCAGTGAGTCAGTATCACAAAATTTAATTTGCAAATTCCCCTACTTAATATGCCCACGTGGAATTTCAGAACGGACTCCATCAGAAATTAAATTAAAACAAACACTTAAACCCTACCATCCATATTCCATACTGGTGGCACGTCATATATGTACCAACAATAGCTTTTTAATTCTTTATTAAAGTGTTGGGTCGGTGTGGAATTTATTATGGTCTCTATGACCTAAATTTTATTCTCTAAAAAAAAATATGATATATTCTTTTTATTGTGTGGCTAAGATGATTCATTAGCTAATTTTTTAAGATATATTATCTCATTATATTTATCATCATATCTGAAAATCAGTCTGTTCTAAAATTTGACCCCTTCAAATTATCCTTTAAAATTTTGATATATTTTAATTTATTTTGTGTACCTTAAATTTTTGATAGATTTCTGCCAGGGTTAAAAGTTTTAGAACGGGTTGATTTTTAGATCTGATGATAACTATAGTAAAAAAAACATTCTCTCTAAAAATTAGTCCCTAAATTATTTACATATGAACCCCACAAAATGTGGAGACTTTGATGGGCCCAATAACTCTTCTCTATGTTACATATAATATATGCACGTTAAAATTATGTGCATGATTTATGAATTGAGTTTTATTATCTTTTTGAGAAAGGGAAAGAGTTTTTGTTGACTGGGTCTCTTTAACCACTCTCCTCCATAAAAATAAAAAAAAAAAAAGAAAGAAAAGGGGAGAGCAAAAAGAAATTTTGGCAGAATTTTTGCTTATGATATGAAAAAGATCATTACACACTCATGAATAAATGAAGACCTCCTGCAAATTACCATCAAAATTATTGGTAGTATTACAAATTACCATGAATAAATAAAGACCTCTTGCAACTAAGAGATAAAAATGCTGTGAATATTCGTAGTTTTAAAAGTGTTGCGACAATTCACATTTATTTTTCTCTTATACGTAGGCCTCTTGCAAATTACCATAAAAATTATAACATTGATCTCCATAAAACATTATTGAGATTTGCATGATATCAAATAAGGTGAAACTTATAAAAAAACATAAGAAACGCACCGCACCAACCCTTGTATGTAAATCATGACATTTTTAAAAATTACAAAGTTAACACAAACAACACATACTATGTACATGTACGAACTGTCTGCATTTGTTAGTCCTGGTTGATTTGACACGTCGTCGTAAATGAAAATGTAAATTTGTCAAAAATAAAAAATAAAAAATTGACAAAAATAAAAAGAAGAAGAAGATTGAGAAAATTGAAATGAGCATTATGTGTGTATGTACGTTGAATGACTTGTGGTTATCTGCAAAGTGCAAACATTGCTATCCATTTTATGTACCTTTTTTTTAGCATCCATTATTAAAGTTTAAGTGCATTCCACGTACGTCCAACTATATATCGTTTAAAGGGGGTAACAATCACTTAGAATAGGGCTAGTCATACACTTTAAACTCACTAAAATTTGATTTGGGTTTGAGGTTCTGATGTTGGGCACGGCTAATGGGATTAGGCGAAATCTCGCATAAGATTTTCGCGATCCCATTTTTTTAGGATTTTATTTTTATTTCTCGTGCAAGACTTCCACGACATCATTTTTTTATGAATTTTTTAAAGATATTTTATGGCGGATAAGTTCTGCGAGGTCTCCTTCTCGTGGATAACTTCCACGTCACAAAAGGTTTATGCGGATACCCTTAACCCCTATAGAACACCCCAAACTAGAAATTCAGGTGAAGGTTATGAGATTCTGAGGCACCCACTGGTCATGCTCTTACTAATTGCAATATGTATTCATGTGCTACATACTTATGTTAAAATAAAATAAAATTTAAATCATATATTACAAACATCATTTTCGCATATGACTTTATTAGAAGCCGTATTAACGAATTGAACAATAATCTAAACTATTAATAATAATAGACACTACTAATTGTACTAGTTGGCATATACAAATCCTGGCAGATTTTGACCAGTTGACTTGACTCCCCTAGGTGGGGGACTTTAAAACCCTAAAGAGTTTTTATATTGGGAAAGTTTTACAAGTCCACCCCTAAAGTCTGGTGGCGGCCTCCAATTGCTTTAACCCTATGGAATTCGAAACCGCGCCATGAAAACTGGATACGGCACGGGACCCGTTTTAGGCCATGAAAATTGGATTTTCATTTTTGAGCAAAACTAGGGTGATTTTCGTCATGACATGTCCATTGTTGAATATATATATGAGTTACAGCAAATTCCTACAGAATTTGCTACCACTCAAGCATCCAACGGTCAAAGTGATTTGCATCTCCTCGTATTTCGCATCCCATCCTAAAGTGTTATGAATCTCACCGTGAAATGTGCCTGCTGTAGCAAATTCGGTAGGGATTTCGGTAGCCCTAGCACTACCGATTTTTTTTTTAAATTATCGTTTTTTTTACCGTTGGCTAAACAATGAAGTTAGGATAGCGTTTTACCCGCAATCACCGGTCAGGAGTTTCAAGTACAAGTGCCGGTTGAAGGGGTGACCGGTTATCATGGGTTTCCCGCTAGTAAAATCTCTAGTTATTTTAACGGTAAAGAAGAAAGATCGCCTACTTTTCCTCTCTTTTATACTTATGATGAATTAATGATTTTTAGTCCGGATTTCCCTGATTTCTATCTCTATCCAACAATTTCTTCACCTCCTTTTCACTCTCCCTTATCATCTTTCTACTTTTCGGTTTTTTAATTTTTTAATTTTTTAGAATAAACCCATATTAGATTAAATTTTGCTGAATTGACATCAAAACTCCACTTTTAGTTATGGATCAAAAAAAAAAACTCCACTTTTAGTTTTTAAATCATTTTCAGAAATTGATTCTTAGTTGCAGTAGGTAGGTTTTAATTGATGATCTTTGGCGGCAACTTCCTTTCAAAAGATGGTAGACATAAATGGCAAAAGAAGACAAAATTTAGGTTGATTTTCTGTTTGTTGGGTCTCTGCTTTTTTTTTTTTTTTTTGAGTGATGAATTATTTGAATTAAATAGAATGTGTGGATTGCTTTGTTGAAACGTTTTGTGGGTTTTATTAATTTATTTCCATACAAAGGGTGATGAAATTTTTCTTGGGTTTTGTTTAGATTTTGTATTTAAAGCTTGTAATTGTAATTCTGTTAATGGGTTTTTGTTTAAAAATTCAAAGAGAAATTGTTTCTGATGTATTGTAAGTCTTATGATCTGATGGTTTATAGGGAAGAAGATAGTGATCAGCATAGTGGGTTTTTGTTGCAGAGTCTGAAACGATTCTTTTCCGAGCTGGGCAGATTTTAGCAGAGATAGATTTGCAGGGATTTCTGCAAATTGAAAGAAGCAACACTAGAAAGATTTTGAAATTGTGATTTCAGTCAAGTAGGGGGGAAGATGACTGTGGAAGAGAGAGTTTTTGAGAAGGAAGATGAGCAGAAAAAGAAGGAAAAGAAGACTGTGTTGGTAGGGATCCGTATTGACAGAAATGGTAGAGAGTTGCTTAATTGGGCTCTTGTCAAAGTTGCTGAACAAGGAGATCATGTAATAGCACTACATGTTTGTCGAAACCCCGGTAAAAATTCTCTCTCTCTGCAAATTTTTTATTTTATTTTATTTTTTTTNTGATTAGCAATTGTAACTTACTAAATTTATGTGTTTTCGAATTTTTAATCAATTAATAGCCGCAGATCCTGGTTCGACAGAGAAGGTGTCATTGGATGATTATTTAGAAGTTTATAAAGGCCTATGTAATGTAAAACAGGTCTGTAATTCTTGTTTACTCACACATTACAATAACCCTTTAGTATTCCTCAATTATGATGTTCTGTAAATGCGGTTTGATCTTAGCTATGGTTTCTGTTTTGGGTTTCAGATAAATCTTACAGGTCAGGTTTCTCATGGAAATTCGGTTCGAAGGGTTTTAGTGAGGGAGGCAAAGATTTGTGGTGCCATGGCCATCGTTGTAGGGGTAAGCCGGAGGCAACATGCTCTTGGGTAAGTTGTGCTAGGAACATTGAGTTTGTAGTGTTTCAATATATACAGAATTACAATGTTTAAATCTGAACAGAAATCTCTTTCAGTTCTTGCCTTTATGTGGCTAAGTATTGCTCCAAGAATTTACCATCGACTACTATGGTATTGGCTGTCTACAACGGAAAGGTCGTGTTCCAAAGGGGTCTTAGTAATCATCCACCAGGTTTGTTTATTGTGTTATTTCTGAAAATTCTAAGACAATTAGAACCCATAACTCAAGATCTTTTTTTTTTTTTTTTGAAACTCAAGAATTTTGGTTTGTAGGAATTAAAGGAGATCCGAGGCCAAGCGTCTATCCAATTCATCTTTACAGTCTCAAAGAAAATAATCCAAGTTATGAACATTCAGAGGCACCTGAGGTTGAAATTCAAAGTCCCCAAGAAGTTCAGAGCACAGAAGATAAGGAAGCTTCAAGCTCGATTTCTGGTAGCGACGATATAAAACATGACAGTGTCAGCCTTGATCAGCTATTCAAGGAGGAAGTTCCTTCAAATTTTAGTTCTGTAACTAATAAAGAGGTACCCGAATCAAAGCTGGGTTGGCCTCTTCTGGACAGTGTCCGCCTCGATCAACTATTCAAGGAAGAAGTTCCTTCAAAGTTGAGTTCTGTAACTGTTACAGAGGTACCAGAATCTAGGCTGGGCTGGCCGCTTCTTGACAGTGCTCGCCTCGATCAACTATTTAAGGAGGAAGTTCCTTCAAAAGTTAGTTCTGTATCTATAAAAGAGGTACCAGATTCAACGCCGGGTTGGCCTCTTCTTCGATGTGCAACTTCATTGGCTCAAAATAATTTGCAAGACTCAGAAGCTAGAAAAATGTCAGTGGTTCAATGGGTAATGAGCCTACCCAATCGAACTACTCCGTTATCCACTCCAACCAAGATTGGTTTGGATTCTGATAAATCTGAAAATGAATTTAGCAGCGATAGTGTTGATTGCGAGAATACAATTCTTAAGAACAACTTGTCGGCATGGGGAGAGCTTCCTAAGGAGATGGAGTTTCTAGTTAGAACAACTTCCTCTAACTGTAGGTGGTTCAGCCATAAGGAGCTCAATATTGCAACTTCTCAGTTCTCTTCAGGTTCTAATTTTTCTCTTTCTTTTGGTCCTTTTAATACTTCCTTTTATTTAGTTTAGTTCATATTTATTATATGTAAATCAATGACAGAAAATTTAATTGGGAAGGGAGGATGTAGTCGTGTATACAAGGGTTTTCTTTCCGATGGCAAACCGGTGGCAGTAAAGGTTTTAACAGTGTCCAAAGAAGCATGGAAGGATTTCATTTTGGAGATCGATATCATCTCTTCACTGAAACACAAAAACATTACGCCTCTGTTAGGGGTATGCATCGACAACAATGATCTCATCTTAGCTTACGATTTCTTCTCCAAAGGAAGTTTAGAGGAAAACCTTCATGGTAATTCTTCTTAGTTTACGATTTGCTTCATTTTAATGGAGTCAATTCTGTGTAAAATTTTACTTATTCAAAATAAATTTAATGTGCAAAGCAGGCAAGGAAGAGAAACATGGTTTGTCATGGGAGGTAAGATTTAAGGTGGCTATTGGAATTGCTGAAGCCATAAGTTACCTGCACAACGAGTGTACTCGGCCAGTTATTCATAGAGATATCAAGTCTTCAAATGTTCTTCTTTCTGAAGAGTTTGAGCCACAGGTAACAGACAGTTGAAGCTATTCAAAGATTCTAAACTAATGCTACAAATTTTAGATTGACAGATTTTTTTTTCCTCTGTGACAGCTTTCTGATTTTGGTCTTGCTATATGGGCACCAACAAGTTCAGCTGAGACACATTTGGATGTAGTTGGGACGTTCGGATATCTTGCTCCCGAGTATTTCATGTACGGGAAGGTTAGCGATAAGATAGATGTCTACTCCTATGGAGTTCTTCTCCTTGAACTGTTATCAGGAAGAAAGCCGATCAGCACCGAGACTCCCAAGGGCCAAGAGAGCTTGGTCATGTGGGTAAGCCCTTCTTCGTGCAGAGATTTTACGTTCTACAACTTTGTATATGAAAGCAAAATACTTTTTCCATCCAGGCAAAACCAATATTAGAAAATGGGGACATATCGGGTATCTTGGATCCAGATCTAATCGGAAAGTTCGACAAGGTTGAAATGCAGAGAATGGTTCTAGCTGTGACCCTTTGCATCACAAGAACAGCTCGATTACGGCCAGAGATGAACCAGGTAATTCTTGTTTCATTGCTCACAAGTTACCCCTCTTAAGAAAAAGGCTCAGGGTTTTATTTAGATTTGATTTCTTGTCATGAGAAATCTCTTCCATCATTTCTTGGTAGATTGGTAGTTTTTCAAAACAAGCAGATAGTATTTGTAATCTGGTGCTTCTTTTTTTTTCTATTTTGAATTGGTAAGAAAAAAAAAAAGATCTAATTTGCAATCTTTCCTGAATCAGATAGTAAAGCTTCTACAAGGGGAGAAAGATATAGAGGAGTGGGTGAACTCTCATGTGAATGACCTAAAGGAGTCTGATAACGAAGAAGGTGATGAAGCTTATCCAGATTCTAGTGTTGAATCACATCTGGGTCTTGCTTTGTTAGACGTGGAAGATGATACTACATCATTCAGCAGTGTAGAGCAAAACAACCATCACACCTTGGAGGACTACCTCAAGGGACGATGGAGCCGATCTTCAAGCTTCAACTAGCTTCCTCCCTGATCTCACCCTTTATTTCTAAGCAATGATGCTTCATTAAAGGCGGTTGTCACCGACCACTCAAAGAACATGTAGTTTTCTTTACTTTTGTTTCTTTTACTTTTTTCTTCTGATCACGTACAGTTGAGAGAGAAAACCAGTTTGCACCCAACACTGCGGTGGCGTTTAGATTTAGGTACTCTGGTTGCCGGGAAGATGTAATAACAGGATCTATCTCTTAAGGCTGGCTACTAAGGTGCAGCAGCCTTTGTTGCAAAAATGGGGTCACATGATTGATCCTAGCTTCCCAACCGAAAGAAGATGTATCAATTAATCCATTTATGTAGAGAATATTAATGTCAGATAATGAAAGGCCATCTTTCCAAAATGTTCAGTTTGAGTTCCAGTGAAAGCCAACATATTAAGTAGATTACCCGCTTAAGAAGCAACAAAAGGAGAGCAATTGACACAACAAAAACTAAAAATAACTCAAAACCAGACATCATTGAACTCTATAACTTTATATGATCGATTTTATATCTTATAAAAAATATTAAGGAATGTTTCTACAATAATTTGGCATCCCCAACGTGTAACATCCGCTCTTAAACATATAAAGCAAATCGCCTCATTAAAGCACTATGCAGAGTAACCAAGAAGCCTACAAAGAGCAGCCTGCCAGCCTCACTCTAACCCCCTCCAGGGTCACCATCTTGATGATATGCTCTTTCTTGATGCTCTCATCACCTTTCTTGATGCTCTTATGTATTCCCCTACGTGCAGCTTTCAAGAAAATGAACTTGTATATCACGGACAGGCAAATACAGGCACGCACTGCCACTTGTATCTTCTTCCCCACGTGCAACTTTGAAGAAAATGAACTTCAGAAGGGTACTGTTATACGGTATAGGGTAGTGCATAGATAGATATCAGCAGGTAAAGTAACAGGCGCGAAAATGAACTTCAGAAGGGTACTGTATATGGTAGTGCATATATATCAGCAACGGGCAGGTAACAGGCTCGTGGCCACCCGGCACTTCGATGACAAAAGTCACTGTCACTAGGCTTAAATCTTTTTGCTTCATGCCTCTGCTGAGGTTTCATCTCAAAGAGCCACTCCTGATCATCAAAATCCATGCGCTCGATCTGCATCGTAGGCGGAACCCAGTTGTCGATTAGATCTCTGAACTGCAAATCTACACCTCGCGGGCCATTTTTAGACAAACAGGTGCTGGGAACAGTAACAGCTATTGTATCTTGATCTTGAATCTCATTTCTTCCTGCTGTTGAACAAGATTGTTGTTTGCAAGTTCTAGACGAAATTTCCTCCTTCTCATTGGCAACAATCTCGTTTCTTCCTGAAACAGAGCAGACTTGTTCTTTGCTGGTTGGCAATTCTGGAGACTTGTGTTTTTGTAGGGGCAACCGGATGAGAATCGAGCTCCCTATACATTCATACAACAGTATGAAAACAATGTCAGTGTCAGTGAGAGGATAACAAACCCAGCAAGCACAAACTTCTCAAGATAAAATAACACAAAAAACCACTCACCAAGGGTACGGCTGCTATCAGAAGGGGAAATGTGCTTCTTCCTCTTGTTGCTGTTCTGAGTGCTGTCAGAAGAATCATAAAGATTCTGGCTGCTGGTAGGTTGCCCGAGATCTTCAGTAAGGCAGCTCTTCTCCAACTGTTCAGTTTCAACTTCTTTACTTCGCTTTAAACTGTCTCCCACGTTCTTATCTGATTTATGCTTCTTCTCATGACTTAGTTCTTTCTTTTTAATCTCCCCATCTTCCCTGGATTTTTCCTTCTTATGTTTCTTCTCTCTCTTTTCTTTCCTCTTTTCCTTCTTGGTTTTCTCCCTTTCTCTCTGGAGTTATGAAACACCAGAACAGCCATCAAGGGGAGAATTGGCAGTTTGTAGAATGGGGTTCAACTTAAAATTGCAGTATGCAACTACACCTTGGAAGGTGCATTAAATACAATGCTTTAAGAAGATTAGTTTCAGCTCTTTTTTTTCGATTATTAAAATCAGGTTCTCAAATACATGAGCGCATGTTGTACAGAATTCTCAATGCAATCATAAGATCAAAAAGGGGTCCAAAAAATTCACTTATTTAACAACTTGACCTTCTCTTCAGTACCAGGAGTGGAACTCTACTAAATTAATTTTTTTCAGAAAACAATAATGAATACCCCCATTAAGTCAGGTTACACGGTGCAGGTACACCTCCATAGACCACTTGATCACAAGATCAAGAAAATGATGAGATGATATCTACAAAGCATTCAAATCTTGCTAGAGTGGCCCTAATTCTCTACACTCAGCACATATTGCACATGACCTAAGATGAGAACTCAAACCCTTGTTCCGTTTCTCACCTTCATCTATCTAGAAGACAAACTTACTAATCTGTAACCCAGTTTAAAACTGCACACGCATCACATCAAATAGGAAACATCAAGCTGAAATCTACAGCACTAAGACAAGAGATGGCTAACAGTAGAAAAAATACACTACGAACCTTTCGGACAGCCCAACGAGCTATTCAGAGTTGATGTTTGAGGAGCCAATATTTAGAAGAAAAAAAAAAAAAAAAACATATCCCATTCAAATTCTTTCCTGCTGTATCTTTCCTTGGTATCCTTAACCTGCTATAAAGGCAGACTGCATAAGAATCCTACTTCTCATATCAAACTACAAAGCACTTGACTAATCACATATCAAACAGAAACTTAGTGACAAAACAATCTAATGACTTGATGAGTAACGAAAACCCAATACAGAACGACTCACTTGAGTCATAACAGGTCCTCTCCCTGCATCAAAATGTTGGTTATTACTATCAGCTCCAAAGTACTAATACATCTAGTTGCAAACTAAAATTATTCAATTCTTCAACCATCAACTTATCTCTCCTCCCAAGCAAGTAGCCACTTTCAATTACTCATAATCCTCAGACACAAACTTCAACCATTTCTATAATAGCCTCTATCCATTTGAAAATTATTTACATGATCAATTGCCTAAAGAAGACAAACTAGGATAAGCAATATAGCTACTTTTAAGCCCTCATAATCCTCAAACAAAAACAATCAGATCTTTCTAAAATAGACTCTACACCATGATAGAACATATGAAAATTCTATCTTCACAATTGCTAGAAGTGATATTGTTCCTAAGTAGTGGACAGGCTCAGACCCAAGTACTATCATTCAGCTATCTGTTCTTGCTTAATTTCATTAAAATCCCATCAAGCAACCTAAAATATCCACATGTTGGCTTAGCCACCACCCCATTTGCTTTTGATAGGGGTTATTTTTGGTAAGGATGGGGCCTACTTGTACAGTTTTTCCTTTCTCCTAGCTCCCTATGATGTACATTCGTTGCCCTTGTTTATCAAAAGAACAAAAAAAAAAGAAAAAGAAAAAGCCTCTACCTCCAATACACTGAGAAAAATTAACTAGAAACCAAAGACATGATCAACTATCGCACTGCATTCATAAAAAAAGCAGTGGAAAGAGACGGGTAAAAACTTTACAAGAAATGAACTCTGTACACACAAACAAGCTTATAATCCAAATTAGATGTTTTAACCGACCAGGGGATGCTAAATTGGCTAGCCTAAACATCCATCCTATTCAGTGGGCCTAAGCTTGTTCCATCTCCAGTAGCTTCTTCGTAGTAAAATATGTAAATATTATAAACAGGTTTATTCTCAGTTACAGTTAGAAAGTTATAATGGCATATGCCTTAACAAATTTCTTATGCAAACATGTCTACATGAGGAATATTTGACCTTTCTTTAGATATTTCTCCCAAATTACTAAAGATTTCAATGGGTTCGGTAATCAGAAATTTTAAGAACTCTAGGGCACAAAAAGCTGAACCCGTCTACCAATTGTGATAAAAATTTGGTCTGATCGTCTTTTCTGATAGATCCACATATGTACAGTAAAATACCAATCAACATAACAGAGCCCAAGAATCCATTCTAATCACGTTTTCGAACCGAAAAGAGAAGTCGAGCATAAACGCAATAATCAATATAGCATGCATGCTCAACAAACCTTAATCGATTCGATCAGATCCAAATCGTGAACGCCATTCTTCAACTGATACCCTGGAGGAGGGTAAGGAAAGCATCGAGACATCCTCGATACCCGAAATCAAAAACGTTCTGGAGAATCGTCGGCAAATAGAATGAACCGAGACCAAAAAATTTCCCCAAGAAAAGATTGAATCCCAGACAAAGAAGGAACAAATCGAAGAATCTAGGGTTCAATCTCTGTAAGATGACTGAATCGAAGAGAAAATCCACAGAAAAACAGTTCGAATCGAAAACAAGATCAAAACCGTAGCATGAGCGCGGGAACAAAACCCAAAATTAGGGTTAGGGTTTTGTAGACGCAATTGGGTTTCTGAAATCGAAAACAAGATTGCGTTTACACAATGGAAGGTCTAAAGGGAGGGGGTATATATAGAGAGAGGAGAGTTGGCTCCGTTACCGCGGACCTTCCTTTTTTGTTTATATGATCTATACCTTTTATGCCCTTAACTTATTACACTTATTACCTTGCGAGACAACGATAGTATGATACCCTACAAAATTATGTATGGCTAGTTACCGTGGTCCTGTCTTGAATCAGTGAACCTTGATCTGTTTGACTTTTTCGTTGACCGCTGTTATTGGGGCTCCCACTCTCGGATGGGGGCTCATCCAATTAAAGTGCTCTCCAAAATTCTCGAAAATGGCTTGGGGGAGAATTACTTAATTTTCTCTTACACCCCACCACCACCACCACTACCACCTCGTTGTTGCCACTGTCATCACTAGGGGTGGGACTTGGGTTGGGTCAACCCAACCAACCCGAACCCGACCCGGTATTTGGGCAAGCATGGGCGAAGGTTGTTGGGCATTTGGGCAAGTATGGGCATTATTTTGCTAACCTGTAGTTAAATTTGGACAAACCTGGGCATAGATAATCGTCAACCCAAGCAACCCGCCCAACCCGAAAAATTTATATAAATATTAAGATTTAATTTGATTTCTAACATGAAAATATATGACCAGAAAAAGAAAACTCTAATTTTACCAAGTATTTTGAAAGATATAAATAGATAAATATATTAAGTTACTAGTATAGGGTGGAGGTATTAAGACCCAAAGTAAAAAATTTTTCTTTTGTCTCATTATATGTAAAGTAAAATTATAATATTACTTAATAAGTAAAACTGAAAAATAGTATAAAGACAATAATGGACTTCGATTTCGATGTTACTATATTTTGTTAAAATTTTTTATTTATTATGTGAATAAAATGTTAGTTTGTTTATCTTTTAAAACTATGAATGATATTTTATTTATTTAAGTTTATTATTTATTTTTATTAATTTTTTGTATTAATAATTTCATTCAATCACCTAAATTTATTGAAACATGGGCAACCCGAAGAACCCAAGAAACCCAAAGAACCCGAGAAACCCACTCAGGCCATGCGTGGGTAAGCCTCTTATATGTTTTGTAGGTTCTATAGGCATTCTGGGCAAATGAGGTACAGTGTGGGCATGGCATGTCCAAAGCCTCTAACCCGCCCAACCCGCCCGAGTCCCACCCCTAATCATCACCACCTCACAGCCTCCATCTCCACCACAACCACTGAAACCTCTTCTTTTTTTATCTCCTCTTTCTGGTACTCCACCCTCGATACACCATCTCTATCTATTTTCTAAATTTTTTTATAAACTCTTCTTTCCTCTCGTCTTTACAGTGAACGATTAACGAGTTTTTTTAGTGTTTTTTAATTAAAAAAAACCTTGATTATCTAAAATAAAATAAAAAAATACTTACCATCTAGATTTTTTTGGTGGATAATTTACTCACCATCTAAATCATTCTCATAGAAAATTACAACATTCTAAATACATATAATATTACAAAAAAATTGAGTGGTTTATGAACAGTATTTTTATCATTAATCTAGAATTAATTTTTGATGGAGTTAAATTTTTAAGTACGAGATGATTTTTATATGATTTAGATGATGATCTTCATGGCGAGGAAATCATCATTATATACACGCGTCATTCACACGTGTTCTTTAGAAAAATATTGTTACGATACTTGCAGGCCATCCTACCTCATTAGAGATAATCTCAAAATTTAGATTCTTTTCATTTTTGAGTTTTATATAATATTAAGGTTGCGTTCTATAAACGTGAAATATGTCTAAATTGACTTTTTAAGTATCAACGATTAATAAATTAAAGCACTTGGTTCATTTGCAGGTGGTCTCTACAAGCCATGGTAACTTAAAAATATCACAATGATGATAATATAGTAATGGCACTTTAACCACTCCAAGAAAAGAATGTTTCATAGTTGAGATAAAAAAAAAGTGTCATAGGTGTTTTAGAATAGGTATCATAGTATTCAATGTCCAGCCCCGAATAAGACCTAACTCCAAGACAATTTGGATAAATTAAGAACAAAAATACTTGGTATCGAGTCATATTTTCATGCCATCTATGCCCTAGGAGAAAGTAAAATACTTCGATGATCAATGTCATCTAATCAAGATGGATTATTAGACAATTTTAGGGGGCTACAGCGGCTAAGCCAAACAAATGTCAATGATTTTATTTTTTTTTTCAATTTTTGTCTTTATAAAATTATTTGGAATAAAACAAATTATCACCCTTTAATGCCATCTTCGAAATTATAAAAAAAATATCAACTAAAAAAATTCCTCGAAGTTCTACAATTTTCAATAAAAAAGATGATCTGAATTATTTCTTTTTAATCTCTAATAATCATAAAAGAAAAAAAACCAAAAGAAAATTCTTCATTGGGTTTACGTATAGAATCCTCAACTTTAACCTATTTTTGTTGTTATCAAAAAGTTTTACAATTTTCAATAAAAAAGATGAACCTAAATTGTACGTGCCAACTAACAGATTTCATTTCTATTATCATCTAGTTTTTGACAGCTTAGACCCAATGACCCAATTTCATTATCGTTAATATTGAATTATTGATCATGTAAACATGCTCAATTCTAAAAAAAAAAAAAAAAAAAAAAAAAAAAAAAAAAAAAAAGGTAAAAAAAATTAATGAAAAACCAGTATTGAATCTCTAAAACTTTTTTGAGCAAATAAGTTCTAGTACCATATATTGATTATGATTCTGATTTCAAATAAGTGGAATCAGATCAGGCTAATCAATTTCTATTTTAACAAGGGCTCGAGTGAGCTTGATGGGTCAACCACGTTTCATTGAGTGATCGTGCTAGCGTGACACCAACTATTTGGTGTCAATAGTGTCTACATCAAGCTTTTTAGGCTCAATACAAGAGCTTAGGGCTCACTCCAAGAACTGATATTTTACAATGATGTTCGATTAAGAATAGAGTCCAACTTTTGATATGGTTAAAAGTTCTAAAATAAATTAATTTTTTACGATGATGATTTAGTGAGGAGAACATCATTACAAAATATCAGTCTTTTAGAGTTGGCCCTTGTATTGGCCCACCAACAGTTGGTCTACCACGGTCCTTCATTCACAACATGCTGCAATGTCCAAGATAACTATTGAGGGATGTTTTCGTGGGTTTGAATTTGGTTAACATGTTTATGATCATGGTTTTCTTCTTTTCCGTTTATAGTATGTATGATGTATGATAAACTTAAGCCCAACCCAAGAAACCCGACTACTTTTGGATTAGGATTTTGGGTCTTTTAGCATTCAAAACCATGCCCAGTGTCAAGTTGGGCTCAGGTTTGGACCCAATAAATTTAACCTCAGGTTGTGTTGGGTAACCCGTAACCTCCAACCCGACCGGAGTTGCACCCCTAGTTCTGTGATTTGTCACCTAAACCTCATACGATAGGAAATAAACTCTATTGGATGGGGCCTACGGGGAAGCTTTTTATTGGGCCTTAAGCCCAAACCACATTAGATGAGTGGAAGCCCTTTTATCACCCACCCCCACAAAATAAAATACATAACACCACCTTCATCTTCCCCGTCACCACCACCTAAAATAAAAATAAATAAATATGAGATTTGAGTTTTTATTTTTATTATTATTAGGGGTTTTGAAAAAAAAGTCTCTGTAAAAAAAGTCATTCTGATTTTAGTCATTGTTTTATAAATTTAGTCCTTACTTTTAGACATAAAAATCATAAAAGTAGGGACTAAATTTATAAAAGAAGAACTAAAATCATAATGACTTTTTTTACATAGACTTTTTTTATATTTTCTATTATTAATTATTATATTTTTGTGTAGACGAAGAAGGAGAGATGATTGAAGATAGAAAAAAAATCCGAGATTTAGGAAATTTTTTTTTCCCGATGTAGGGTGTTGTGGGTGATGGTGGTTATGGGGTGGGATGGTTTTGGTGGCCTCTGAGTGGGATGTATTTTGGTGGAGAATCCCTAGCAAGTGAAAAAAGAGCTTCTATAACATCAGCCTCATAAATTATTATTGAAAAAATCATATAGTTAAATAATTAAAGCTTTACAAGTAAAATAATTTATAATAAAGCATGATTACAATAATTAAGTTTAGAGTTCTTATTAAAAAAAAAACTCCTGTTTTTATTTTTTCATAACCCAATATCAGTAATTAACTATAGGTTATGTTCATCTCCAACCTCCAAAGCTTTTCCTCCTCTAAATAAATTAGAGCTGACTTCTATTCATCTTATTTCAAAGTTGTCTTCTATTCTAACTCCATTTAAACTACTTAATTAATTATCACCACACGATTTTATCAAGTCAAAAGAAGAATTAAATAATTAATGGCAAAGAGATCTTATAAAGGTGAAAGTTGGAGGAATACAATTTACTTTCCTGCGTTTGTTTATTGAAAACTACTAAATGTTTAAAAAAGCGATAAAACTTTTTGTACAGATCCTTTTACGAAACTGGTGGCAGTAAGACCTATCATGTGTAAATTGACGCATCACATTATGAATTATACGGCTTCTATAAATGCATAAGACTTAAAGAGCCGTGGATGTATCCACTAAAATATCTTTTCAATATAAAATAAGAAAAGATTGTTTGACTATCTACACAAATGATTGAGGCTTATTCGAATCCTGCGGTTCACAGTTCGTATTAATACGAAGAGAATCTTTGCCACAGAAAAGAAGAGGACAACATTGCAGGCTCTGAGGGCAGGCCAGCAAGGCGGCCGCCTTGGGCCCCCAAAAAAAATTTATCTTATATATGTACTTAATTTTAGGTTATGCAATTAAGGGTTGACAAGGTTTTTTTTTTTGGACCTATATCGAGATGATCTATGGGTGTGAAGATAATCTCTTCATCACATTGATTATTCTCGTCCAAAATCACTTAACTCATATAATATAACTTTAATATTTAAATTTATCAAAAATAACTTTATAATCTTACTGGACGAGGAATTTTATGTAGGGATTTTATAGGGACTAGTGATTTGGTGAAAAAAAGTTAAATTTATAACACGATCATTTCTAACAAGTTTTTTCACGAAATCCTCGGTCCCTACCAAATTCCTACCTAAAATTCTCCACGTAAACAGACTATTAGAGAATTCAAAAATTTGTTAATGGAAAATCTATTGTCACCTTAGTATTTTTTTTTAACACCCCATTGGTGTTTACATCATCCCATAAATCCATACAGTGATGATAAGGGGTTTTTGTTGTTTATTTTTATTTTATTTTTTTTGTTTTGAGTATTCAACCAACTTTGAATTAAGTTAGAAATGTTAAATGATATGATTTTTGTGAATATGATTTACATAATTTGGAGATCATTCTCACTAATCAGTCTTTTAAATTATCTTCAAGTTGCCCATAGTCTATTGTAAGCGGGGTGTAAGCATTAAATTGGTGTTAGAAAAGGAAAGTTGGAGTAGCAGTAGAAATTTTGTTTGTTAAAATTTTCAAGTCTAAAACTACCTCTGAAAAAATACTTTTTAACACAAAATTTCATGACATATAAAACTCACAAAAAAATTGGGTAGTTTTCTTCTTTGTCTGTGCATATTGTATTTCTACTTTTTCTCATCTTCAACAGTAAAATAGTAGTACTCTTAAAAAAAAAACGGTAAAACCATAACCCTAAATTTTTACTTATTGTCTCTCGCTAATTAGTAACACAGTGAAAATTGCAACATTTCATCTCTTTTGCTCTCTAATTGGAACATAGCCAAAACGGCAAGTCGTCATCGGATAGTTAATATATTGGGGCCCAATTTTATATGCTCGCCTTGAGCCCCTGAATCTCAGAGACGGCCCTGCAGCATTGTTCAGTAGGCCCCAATAAAAGTTGTTCAATTTTATGTTTGAAAGCACTAAGTATCAACACTTCTAGTGGGTCACAGAGCCTGTACTAGCATAGGTTTTACACATAGCTTCTACACTACGAATAATGTTAGAAGTACTCTTAAGATGACTCCCAGGATGACTTTAGGATGAGGTGGTAAGATCTGCTTCAAATTTAAAAAAGTAAAAAAATAACTTTACACAAGCAGATCTTGTCACTTCATCATGAGAGTCATCCTAGGAGTACTTCTAGCAATACTGTTACACTAAATTGTCTTTTTCGGACAACGAATGATGAATGCAGTATGGTGGGATCATGAAGATGAAGATCTATTAGATTATTATTACTATATCGATTGATGATCCTAACAAATCCAATTAATTGAATATTTTCTAACCAAATTCTGAATATATTTTTTTTTTCCAAAAATTTTGCTAGAAATCACGCCATTTATGCAATTAATTTGCGCATGGTTCGATGAATTGTGAGCTTCACCCTCACATCGGGTCTTCGAGAAAGAAGAAAAAAGTAAACAACCATTGCTGTAGAAAATAGATATTGATGAGTCGTAATTCATGTCACCTTTGTTCTGTTCATTCATGTTTTTTATTCGCAAAAAAGCACATCTAAAACCGCAATGTTGATGATTTGCTGCCATGTTTTTTTTTTCTAACACTTTTTTAAAATACAGATTGTGCTCTGTATTATTATTTATTTATTTACACTTGGTTTACACTTTCTAATGGAGTTGTATAAAGTTGATCTAAAGGCTAATTTTTTTTAACGATGATCTACTCAACGTCTAGATCACGTCAGCCTATACATAGTCACCAATGAGCTTACCTAATAACAATATTATTCTTAAAGTTTACTTACATGCAATGTTTTAAAAACCGGATCGGTCATCGAACTAGAAAAGGCATTGGGTTGGGTTAACCTGGTCCGACCAGTGGGTTAATTAAACAACAAAGTTATAAAAAATAACAAATAAACATAACCTTTCTTGTAGCATAATTGGCAAAATCCATTTTGAACTAGCCATATGTCCGGTGTTCGAAACTCTACAATAGCATTATTTTAGAAATAACATTAAACTCACTAGTAGTATATTAGTTATAACACATAATCAATGAAGTGGTTTTAGTACAAATGGTAAAGGCTTTGTAAGTTAGGTGTCTTGGGTTCAAATCTCATTATATGTACTTTTTCAAAAAAAAACTTAGGACACTAAATTAACCCAGTCAAAAAACCGGGTGGTTTGCCTGGCTCACCGGTTTAACCGGCTGGGTTGACCGGTTTAATCATAAAAGACCGATTTTTGAAGAAACTGTTGGGTTGATGTCGAACCAACCCAGTTTTGTTACTAGTCCACCAGTTCAACCGGCCGGTCCGGCCGGTTGTGCACCCATATAGAGATAATCCAATGGCTACTTTTTAGTGACGATGATCTGTCCATTGTTTAGATCAACATCAGCTGGCATACAGTCCCCAAGTGAGCCACTTAATACTTATAATAGCGTGCCGCATAATTTGCGTGTGTGAGGGGTCAAAGTGATTTTGTCGATGGATAACCCCTCACACTTGCGTAGCGCGTGTATGGACGCAGCTCGATGAAGCCGGTGTATGAAGTTGCATATATGTTGTCTTTTTGTGTGTTTACACTTGTAACGACCCAAAATAATTAAGTCTAGGATTAAATAATGAGTTTTTGTTCGGAGCATAATTTGAAGAATCGAACCATACGAATGGGTAGATCTCGAAAAGTTATTAAATTTCGACTACTCACGCGCGAAAATTGGACACTAATTGATCCCAAATCAAGGCCCCAAACACGATTTGGATTGGTACCGAAGGTACCCGCGATTTTGACTTTGATTTTGACCATTAAACTTTAACAAATTATGTATATATACTATATATATGTATTGGTATATATTGGGTGTTGTATTAAAGAGTAATTTTATAAATCTTTCTATTATATACACATAATTCGTTGTATGTGCATACACCTTAGTATAGCCTATATAGTTATCTATTTATTTTTTTTAATTTTAAAGTTTTTTTTTATATACCTTTTTATCCACCGCCCTTATTAATCTTATAAGGGAGAGAGAGAGAAATCTCTCTAACAGGGAGTTAGAGAGACGGTGAGAAAGCATAGAGAGAAAGAGAAGGAGAGAGAGAAAGGGAAGGAAGAAGGAGAAGAAGGAGAGAGAGAAGAAGATGATGATGATGGCGACGGTCCGATGGATATCGTAGAGACCATTTAATTTGTGGATTGAAGTATAAATTTGAAACCCTAGCTTTTTATTTAATTTTTAATTAGATATTTTATGTTGTTAATCTTAGTTTTCAATTTTAGGGTTGATTTTGTTAATAGTTTAAGGTTTGATTAGACCTTTTAAACCCTTAATTGATGAAGTTGATAATTGAGATGGTTGATTTTGACCCAAATTTATTGTTTTAAGTTAGATTGTAGATACGGAGGTTTAAATCAATTGTAGAGGATATTTAGAGCAAATTGGGTTGTAGTCCTAAAGCCTTTATTTGATTTGATAAGGACCTCGACCCTTGTAGTGACTGTTTAGGTTAGAATTTAGATTCCTAGGCTATTCTATTTGGAATTAGTATGAAATGAATTAAGTTTTGAAAGTGAATTAAATGTGTTGTTACAGTTGGGAGTGTGTACTAATACTAGTACACTAATTGGTGGAAATTAGTGCGGTAAAGAGAGCCTTGCGGGATTTGAGGTAAGAACTTATAAATACGTTCTTGTAGCCATTAAAGTGATTTCAATACTTTTAATAGGGTTTAGATTTATAAATCAAATTTAATTATTTTGTAAAGCATGCATGATTTATTTGTGATGTCCTATTGATGTGAAAATGATTCTAAAAGTATAATTTTACATAGTGATGTAAAATAGTAATAGTAATTTTTAAAATAACTAGATTCTAATAATTATATATATGAATGAGTTATATACATATATAAGTATATGGATGATTCTTTCCTTATTTATAGTTAAATAAACTATATTTCCAAAAGAATCGAGATTTAATCGTTATCGAGCTTTAGGGATGGGTATATTTCCAAAACCAAATGTATTTTGGGGTTCTTATAATATAGATATATATATTTTACTTCCTTCCATATGTTGGGAGAAGTAGTTGTTTTAAGATGATATGTGGGATAGAGGTTCCCAGTTGTTAGGTATGTGTTGGTGATTCCTTAGGTACGGACTTTCCCCCGGAATATATACTATATATGTTATGCTGGGCTTTCCCCCGGCTATGATTATTACCGGCTTTCCCCGGATTATATTACGGGTTTTCCCCCAATTACCCAGCTTTCCCCGGATTATATTACTGGCTTTCTCCGGAATAATATTAGATGGGAGATCACAACATATACATGGTTGTTAGTTTTTGTAGGAAAAAGTATGTTCTACTACTAGAACTTATACTATTATATTATATATCTTTTGGTAATCTGAAAATGGATTTGTAATGTCTACACGAGCAAATCATTGAAGTTTTCCGAAAAACAATGATTTGTTCTATATTTTTATTATGTTTTCCTGTCTCATGATATAGAAAAACTATTGAAATCTAGGTTATTCTATTTCTCTTTTTGGAAAGCCTTGTTTGGATAGGTACGTGTATGATTTTAGAAATGGTGAGGTTACATGCTGCCTAGATTAGGCGAAGACTTGAGTAGCGTAACAACTCCTGGATTATTTTAATGATCATTAAGATGTCTGCACAAGTCAAACGGCTGACCACCGCGACAACGGCTACATCGGCAAATTATGGTCAAGGGTCCACCTGAACCCAAATCATGAGCCAGCGTGCTTCTCACAAAAACCGATAAATCAGTCGCTC
>MVGT01000185.1:609854-677431 GCA_002174775.1 Macleaya cordata | reverse complement strand
CACGCCTAAATTTATCCATAGACTGATTGTGGAAGGCTATGGGATTTAATCCATATTGATTAAATCCCTCTCCCACTCAATTTCTTTGAAAGAGGGATTTTGGTTAAGTGTGTACCTTATTATACATACATCACATGCATTAAAACATAATACACAAAATAAATTAATTAATAATTTAATAATGATTGATTTTGTATCCCTTGGTTTCAAAAACCAAATACCAGTTAGTACTTAGAATAATAATAAGCATGTATTAAGCACCACCCCTTTTAAAACCTCTTGAAAATTAGAAAAAATCATATTTTTAATAATTTCTAAGTCATCCCATATAAAAAAACTACATATTAGGAGCTATGTGGGACCCACTATGAACTGTCCAAAATTTTTCAAAAAATTTTTAAGCAAAAATAAAAATTCAAAAAATAGGCCTGGACCGGTTCGGTTCAGGTCTGGTTTGGTTCGGTTCAGACCGGTTCGGTCCAAACCGAACCAAAACCACCTGAATCAGACAGATCTGACTCGATTCGGTGGGTCGAGTTCGCGGGTCGGGCTGGCGGGTCGGGTTGGCGGGTTGACGGGCCGGGTTAGCGGGTCAAGTCAGGCGGGCTGACCAACCCGCCACTCCAACCCTACCGTCCTGGACATGGGCTTGTCAAGTGCCAAGCCCACCATGACGTACCCAGGCTTAGCCTTGACAGGACCCATGTCCTGTTTTGTTTATTTAAACTTCGAATGGGCTTGGTCTCACTAAGCCCATTTAAACTTCTAAACAAACTAACATTACTAACCCTAACAACCCACGGTCACCCTTAAGTCCATCCCTTCTTTTCTTCACCAAAAATTTATTTTAGTTTTCTAAAATATGACATATTTTGATCCTTTTTCAAAATTAGTAAGTAGTTTTTCAAAAAATTGTTTTAGAAACAAAATATACTTACAATTTTAGTAACTAAAACAAATGGGAAAAAATTAAGCTTCTAGAAATAATGAATTATTGAAAAAGGTCTCTATCAAAATAATAAAAGGTCTCTATCAAAATAAGAAATAGACCTATTTGGTTATCAACCCTTTCAACCAAGATCCTGGGACTAAATTTGGTGCTTATTACTAACATGCAAATTAATTCTAAACTAACAACAATCAAAATTAAATCATTAACATAAAAAATAGATCATGGATCATAATTAATTGATATTTCTTCACTGGTTTCTTGGATTAAATCCAAAACCAATATAGACTTATCAATTTTGGAGCCTTTTAGGTTTATAATATCAGCATAAAATAAAACCCTAAAATTCTAGGGTTCCTAGAACCCAACGATCCATGCAGAACCATCCTCAACATCTTATTCTCCTTTGATCTCCATCAAATAAAGAACATTACATCCAACCTATACCCTTCTGTAGGGTGTACATCAAATCTAATATTAAAAATTTAAATAGGCAAGGAAACCAAGAAACCAATTTTTCTTGCCCTTTTACATGCCTCCAAAATAAATAACTAGATTCAATTACACATCCACATAAATCAATTTTAAAATTAATTAATTAATTAATCTATGATCCTACACAATAAAAGATCCTAACAACAGATTAAGCTAGGCTCTGATACCACTGTTAGGGGTCCTAGGTTTTTAAAATTTAAACTGGCAGCGGAATTAAAATTAGTTTAAAACTATTTCCTGGATCCCTTTTTTAGTTCTTAATCGCTGTTAGGAATCTTAAGAAGGTTGGAGGATTATTACCTTTGAAGCGTGATTGATGAAGACACTATGTTAAAGTTCTCTTCTTCCTGCTTCAATCCACCGGAACGGATCTTCAAAATTGTTTCTCCTTCTTCCTCAAAACTAAACCCTAGTTTTAGTATTAATGGAGGCTAGGGTTTTTGAAGTTTAGAAGTAATTAGGATCAATGGAGAGGGAGGGGATGGGAGCCAACAATTTCTAGAGGGGTGGTCCTCTAAAAATCGCCCCTCCCTTATGTATATATAAGGGAAGCCAATTAGATCTAAACTGGGTCCCACTAAAACTAGCTAATTAATTTAGTTTCCTAATCCTTTTATAACTCTTATAAAATTAGGAACTAAAATAATAATTACAAGTTGGTCCACCAAGGACTTGTAATTGAACCCTCTAGGTTTAGTGGAATTAATATAAAACCCTCCACTACTTAATTTGCAAACAGTTCCTCTACTATTTCTGATATTCGTAAAAACTCTTTTGGTTTTATAACATTTACAAGTCAGCACCATTAGGGTGTTTACTTATTTACCCTTAACCATCAAATGCATTAATACAATATTTATTCTAATAATCTTCTAAACATTTTAGAAGATCACTGGCCAGTTTAGAATAATATTACATGCATTGACTTAAGTGAATATCTTTGAAGTAGATTCCATGTTGAATATTATAATCCTATTATGAGATTACAGTTATCTATTTTGCTCAGAATATTGGATCACGTTTTCGTCGATTGACCTCACTGTTTGCAAAACAAAATAACTATAACCTACATATAGGGTATATACATATTCTCAGGATCAAGAACTTTTACCTAAAGTAGTGTAAAAATACTTTAAATATGCTGACATGAAATATAAAGTATTTTTCGACGATCCAGTTCAATGTATTTGAAATACATCAATATACAAGTCTAGAAGTCTCTACTTCTGTGATGGAGATACATCACATCACTTAGGTGATTAACTTTAATATATTATAGTCTTCCTAATAATGTGTAGTTATCTAGACTACGAACAAAATATTCACCAATGAATTATATCTCTCTCCATATATAACACTTATATATGAATAATTCATTGAAAATAATAATCTCACCATGCATGTTAAATATGATAAATTAAATTAATGATAAACCAAGTAACCATAGATGTCAAACATATTATTTTTTAGGGCATAACCCCAACATAGTGAGGATTTTGACTACGTCGCACTCGATAGAGTTTCTAGCTACTAACATGTTATACTCTGTTTGACTTTGCTATGTTAACTCGTGGTTAAATCCTGAGCTACAATTTATGATTTTTTGTTTTTCTATCATTTTTCAGAGCATCTCCCCACTGTCTTAAATGTCTTGTGCTTCTTAGGTGGCTTGTTTCCCAAAATAATGTCTTACGCATGCCGCACGAATAACTTCACATTAAACATTCAAGATAATAATCATCTCTAATGCAAAATGTTATAAATGTCTTTTTTCTACTTATTTGGCTTTTACTTTTTTGAATGTGACAAATTATTTTTCGAATGAGACAAATTTAGCATTGGAGATGCTCGTAGTTGATGTTGTTAGCTTTTAACAACCTCGTTCAACTAGGGACTCGACTGGCTTAATTGGTTCCATTTTACTCCGATTTATGAAATATTGGTGTGGATCCATACAAGATTTATGTATAATTTATCAATTTTTACGTAGTATATCCTAAACTACTCGCTTTTAATGCTACGAGTCATTTGCATGTGCATTGCACGTATTATTTGTATTAGATTTGTTTATTAACTAGGGTGGGTTTGTACCCAATAAGGAGTTATTAGGAAAAATAAAATACTAGCTCGTGTTTTCACTTCGACCCTAGGCAACAAATAATTTTTAAATTTAACCCAATTAGTATATTGATAACACCTTATTAGCACACTGATTCAGCTATAAATTTAGAAAGCTAAAGTTAGATGAGTGGGAAGTTAAACTGTAGATGGAATTGAGGTGAAATCCAAATTCGATACCCTAATAAATGCATTAAGATGATAACACGACACTCTTTTCTATATTAACATTAGTTTTAATCTTCCACCTAATTTATACTCGCATGTGGGTTCACATGAAGATTATTCAACGGACGATGTTGACCAACATGATAAGATGATCATTGTCACATGAATCACCTCTACATGAGCCAACATGCAGGCGAAAGCATAATCTAAGTAAAATGGATAAAATCAGCCCTTAAAGCACGACGTAACGAGTCAATGACAACGACTTAAATAGTCCAATTTTGTTGCAACGCCCCCTTTACTACAAGGCTAAAGGGCCACTACTTTTTTTTTTTGCCACGCGGCACACAAATCTTTTAAATTATTATTAACTAGGTATATCGCCATGCCTCCGGCACGGCTCAAAACCTTGGCCATCAGGAGAGAGAGGGGTAGATTGGTTTCTTCTGTTAGTTTTGAAGAGAGAAAGGGGGCAGTGATAAAGCTTATAAAGTATGACATAATTTATAAATACAGGACAAATTTACCCCCATCCTGGGAGATTTTTAATCCTGGATAGAGGATAGAGACGGGATCGATCACACTTTCCATTCTATTATTTTTCTCCTATTTCCTCCTATTCTATACGTACAATTCCTCTCTTCTCTCTTCAGTTTCATATATTATCTTACTTTCTCCTATTTTCTTTCTTTCTCTCATATACGAACCTTCTCTTTCCCCTCTTTAAGTGGTATTGGAGCTAAATTAAAGGGGTTTAATAAAGACAGTAAGTGGTTTGGATGGTAGTTTTGAAGGTGGTTTTAAGATTAGGGGTGGTTTTGGGTTAATAAAAAAGTTAATGGTTTTAAGGTTAGTGGTGGTTTTGGGTTAATAAAAAAATTGATGGTGGTTTTGAGGTTGGTTTTAAAACCACCCTAATTTTTAAAACCACCTTCAAAACCGCCATTACAACCATTAAAACTACCTTTACCCTAAAATCTTCATGATAACCATCAAAACCGCCTACTCTCGATTCCAAAACCACTTTTAATTTAATCTCAAAATCAAAACCACTTAAGAGTATAAATAAAGAAGAGGGAAAAAAAAGGATATCTATTTATCTTACATGCCAGTCTTATTTTACCACATTCATATTAGCATTGGAGATGCTCTAACTGAGTTGACTGTAACTCCCTCGCTTGGCTGAGGTTTTTTTTTTTTTTTTTTAAAAAAAAAAGTTGACTGTTGACTTTTTTTTGTTGAGCCATAGAAATCTTAAGCTTGTACTTCATAAAACCCCTAAATATTTTACCCCTTGGTGGTAGATTTGGTGGTCTGCCCCCTACCGTGAGAATCAGGTGATCTAATAGACCTAGACATCCCGGTAATCATTTTTTTTTTTCGTGTACCTGATTTAATTCGATATCTCGCGAGATACCGAATCAATCCTTCATGAGATTTTGAAGAGCGTTTGACGCACTTGCTATTCGTGCCGTATTCGTATCAAATTAAACGAGAAATTGACATCATATCACGATGTATTGCGAACTAAGATTTAAACCTAACCAGAACCAAGGGTTCCTAAAACAAGAGAGAGAAGAGAAAGAACTGTTCATTGAAAATTACAGACACAGTAAACCCTATTTGATCTATTAAAGTCTTCATCAAATTGGATACTGAGGAGGAAACCACTGTAATTCAGGATTGCAAGAGTTATAGAAGACGAAGAACCCATTAACATTGAATCAGAAGAACATCTTAAATTGAAGCAAAAAAACAAAATAATCATGGATGAAACCCTAGAAAACCGAGGTTCTGTAGCAGCTCCTTTAATATTCATCCTGACTGTCTTTCTGCAACTCGTCCCAGTGTTCTTAGGGCACCTGAAAAAGGTAGTTTCGACCATAATTTCTCAATTTTCCCTCCCCTTTCCTTCGATTTCATATCTGTCAGATTTAATTACGAAGCTGAGAAGTCCATTTTATTTATTAAACATTTTCTTAGTTGCAAAATAACGTTCAGGTTTCGTTTATTAGCTTAAGGGTTAAGGGGTTAGTAAGTCTAATTTTTTGTAAACTTCTGATTGAAAGGATAGAGATTTTAGAGTGAAAAATCGGATTACAAGTTGGAGAAATTTATCTCAGTTTGATTTAATCATCTAATTTGGACGAACTGTCTGTCAACCTGCACGAGTTTGGTTATGTTTGATGATTTTGATAGTTTGATATGGTAGTTTAGGCCATTTTTTTTTGTAATTTAATTTGCTGGTAATACTTGTTTGAGATATTTGTTAGAGAGGAGATAGATTGTTTTGACTAATATGGTCTTATGCATTTCTCTTTGTTAGAGAGGATCATACAATGCCGAGGAGATCAAATTACGACAACAAATAAAGGAACTCTTGAAAGAGGCGGCATCCCTGTCCAAGTGGGTGATTCAAATCCTTCAATTGACCTATGTATATGATTTATTTTTTTATTTTCCATAGACAAGTAACTAGTTAGTGTAATCACTTTTATAGGTAAAATTTTGTTCATCAGAATGACGAAAAGTTGTTTAATTGAAATCATTGTCATTGTCATCTATTAATCAGCATTCATGATTTCCTATACCAAAATTCCCTACTATTTGGTATTGGCAAAACTTACCAACAACTAAAAGAGAAATATACATGTTCTTAAAAAAACACTAACAGTAAACCCATTACAATAATACACTCAAACATTCCATACTCTTTGGGTTCACCTTTTGGATGAAAACTGGTGAACTTCTCTTATATGCAAATGAACCTGTTTTTCCATCATAGATAATCTTAAGTATTCATGCAAGCTAGATGAACCCTGAGTATGATGAACTATCTTCTTATCTAGGCTACCACCATTCTAATTCGTGCGGAATAGAAATTTACATCTATTATCATATGACATATAGTAATCTGTTTTGGCTCTGTTTATGGTGACAGTCCATCAACTTTTGCGCAAGCTGCAAAACTTAGAAGGATGGCAGCAGCTAAGGAGAAAGAACTTCGACAAAGTACGTATGTTGTTAATGCAAAAAACTATGGGACTAAGGTGTTTATTAGAAACTAGGGAGTATAAGATTTAGTGAAGTGCATAGAACAATACTTGGTGAAACCATTTTTAATTCTAACTGATATGCCAATTCCCAGGTCAGGAGTTGCACAAGAAAGAGAATCAATTGCCATATGACATAATTATGAAAGTTCTCTGGATTTTAAAGGTAGGCTTGGGTGCATAATTAAGAAGTTTAACGTTCCTTATTGAACTGAGGTTTTAATCATTAGTTTTCTTGGTTGGCATCTTGTAGGTCATCTCATATCCTCTGCTCATTGTATGGTTTTGGAGTGATCCTGTTGCTTCTGTCTCTCAGCAACTCTTGCAACCTTTTGGTAACATATTCTTGAGGCCTTTCTCGTTAAGTTTCATATACGATGCTGTTATCCTCTGTGGATTTAGGACTGTACAACCTTGTGTAGCGGTTCGTCAGCAGTAATGCTCCTAGCTTTTGCATATCTTCACTTTTCCTTAATAAATTTACAGCAGGTTTCTCACACTTTCTCAAGCAAAAAATCAATGCTCCAATCAAAGGGAAGGTTTAGAATATACACTAGCTCAAGATCAGAGAGGACGTAAACCATTTTCTGGACATTCCTGACATGATATTAGATAGACAGGAAATGAACATGATTGATTGCACAAGAATTTAAGAACTGACGATCATCTCATGGATTCCATAGTTGGATTGGGAAATTTTATTAGCCGAACACTGCGAACTACCAACCCCATAGAAGCTTTTAATTGGTCGTGTCACGATCTTGTGTAGAACCAGAATACAGATTAGTTTGATCACTGTCTTCTTTGGATGGTGAAATTACATAATGTGGTTTCAGTATGTTGTTTGATTGTCTGCCTACTTATGAATCTGCTTATATAGTTTTGAGATGGGTGCATGGTAGTTCTTCTGTTTCCTATTCTTTTCTTTTCATTTTGATATTTATTTTATTTTTAAATTTTCACATACATCGTTTTCCTATATTACGAACTTTATGAATTTGTTCTTTGCTTGATGCCGCAATCACTGATCTGTTCTTTTGAACTTTATAAAAGCTTATTTCATTTATTTATTTATTTTTAGCCAGTTTCTACTATTTAGAGTCCAAAATTTACTTAACTACAAGGAGTGATAATTTGTGGATTGGATGAAGTTGTTGCAGTAGTTGCTCACAGTGGGACTGACATTAGACAATTGGGGACAGATCAGGAGCTGCTTGGCCAAAACATTAGTTCTACTTAAAGACCTTAAATTTTCTGTAATGGTGTTTCCACTAAGATGATCAGTCATGCGATAGTTACATAGTTTCATCCTCTATCTAAAGTCCCACTATCATTTTGACTTTCTAACACAAATTTATTGTAAAAGAGAAGGATGTACACAACGAGCAGCCCAAGTCTTTTGCACTTGTGGAAAACAAGGTGGCAAGGAACTTTCTAGATGCTTATTTGTGTTTTTCAATGCCTGTAACAAAACATTAAGGGAATTGTGTTCCTTTTCCCCCGTATTTAATCCGTCTACAAGAGCTCTAACCTCCACTTAGTTGGAAGTTGGAACCATTGTTGCCAGTGGGTATGTCTAGTAAATGCGCTTTTTGGATACTGTCTTCCCCACCGGCCCACCCTAGATGCCAGTGATGGTTCCCAATTCACTTAACTAGATGCATGTCTTCTATGTTGGCAATGTGATTGATGCTTTAGCATTATCTGATACACTCAAAGTTATGATTTTGTTTCTCTTGATTTCCTTTAACCAGTTCTCCCACTAGACACTATATTATCAATTGATATTAAGTAGATACTGCTGCCCCACGGTCTTATGTCCTTGATTTTTGCAGGGAAGGTGCTTTCTTGGAGAGCTCGAGATTCTGCGAATGACCACGTTATGGTAAAGTCGTAAAAAGAAACTGTTTCTTTTTCTTCCCCCGCCCCTTTTTAGGTTTCCGTGGAATATCTACTGTCTATCAGGTTTTTCGAAACTTTGGCAAACTGACTCATCAATCTTGACTCTTCTTTTGATAGAGCATCTCATGGATGGGTCACACGCCAAAACAAGAAGCAATTTTTTGGCTGTTTTTTTTTTCACTCCTGTTTGAAGTTTTAGTTCAATATGTGTGACTCCTTGAAGGAAAGATCCACAATACACGGTTATACTTGAGTGATGCACAGGGCGGGGCACAAGTCATATCATTCTCTGTGTCTAATCACACTTTGCTAATGCAAATGTAGGTTGGGATAATACCTTGGTTAGTAATATCTAGCCGCGTCAGCAAGTTTATTTGTCAGAAGATTACAAAGTAGGGAAGGATATTTCTATAAGCTGTATCAGTATCATCAGTTACGGCAACAAGAAAGAGGACTGGCGTGGAGATTCTCCGTCGCGTGAAAAGTGAGCTCTGTGCTTCCTCTATGCTCCTTATGGTTCCACAACCATTCAGATAAGGTGATTTGTAGAGAAAATGTTATTTAGAACTTTAAATGTTTGTAAATGTAAGAATTATACTTTAATTATTATTACTTCTTTTGCCATTATTTAGTTCTCCACAGGCAATGTGGTAACAGAACGCATGGAAATTTGTATCTTGAAATTTTTGTTAATAAGTTTACTCAACTCACCATTATTTCAAACAAGAATGTGTTGCCCGTGGGCTGATTTTTTATTTTTTTTTAAATGGGATATCTAATGTCAGGGAACACTCTCAAAACTACTGCAAATATTCACAGCCAATTCATCTTATGTTTGTGGGCCCATTGTAAATTACAATGAAGATAGCATTTGCTTGATGCAAATATTCGTTAGATAAGAAGCAAAGCCAAAGTGAAGATCTGCAAATGAAGCAACGTGAGATCTACTGTCCATGATCACTGCACGAAGACAAGATGTAATTGATAATAGCCCGTTCGTCTCCCACTATCATGGAGGGATTTGGTATATGTACACCCAACTATTTTTTAGCTACTTCGACAAAAGATATTCAGAAGGGATTGCATAGAAAAATCGTTGAGGTGTGCAAGATGGACCAACATTTTGCTTAGAAGGATATGATGACTTACTACGAAGAGTGCCGCTTGCCACTACCCTAGCACTTCCCCCTTGTTGCTATGCGATCGTGCGGCACTTGAACTAGTTCTCCCTGCTAGTCAAGTAAGCCTAAACCCTTACTGAGATGCCTAGAAGGCTAGTTAGCTAGCTAAGCACTCAAGAATATGCAAAGACTAGTGAATGCTTTAAGAAAGCTTGGGAACTCTTATTGATCACTCAACTCTGGATGGTTACAAATGAATGAGGCTCCCTCTATTTATAGCTACAAGGGAGACCAAATGAAGCTTCTAGAGTTATCTCTAAGCTACAAGTTACAAGAAGCATCTAGAAATGTATATACACTCATGAATATTCGGGCCTTCCTCTTGGAATGCCCTACTAGTCTCTAGAGAGTTCTAGAGAGCTAATGTCTACAAGTTTTTAGAGAGAATTCTCATGTTAGCTAGCTGATTTGGGCTTCATTGGGTCGGGCCAGCACTCATGTGCATATACAAACTGTCCCATATGCACGTTTCAGCTCACTTAAGCCTTGGCCCATGACACGTTCTGGGCCAATGGCACTACTTCCGGCACATGGAATGGCACGGATGGCATGCATAACGGCCTGGTCCGTGACATGCTGCAGCCCTAAAAACAAGTTGTTCGATTGAATTACACTTCTCCTAGAACTTTAAATAAAAAATAGAATATTTGGTAATCATTATGTTTATTAAATTAAATAAAAGGTGTCATAATTTTTTTTTTCTTTCTACATATCGAATTTTCATAAAAATTATATTTTCGGAAGGTATGTTTCAAGACCTTTAAAATGAAATCAAACAACAATACCAAATTCTAAAAAAAAAAAAAATATATTTTAAGCCCAAAAAATAATGCAACTCTAGAGGTTGTACTATTACAAAAATTAATTTAGTTTATTTTTTAAAAAAAATAAAAAAAATGACATTCTTAAATGCATTTTTCAAGACCTTTCAAATAAGATCAAATAATAATTATAAAAAAAAATCATATAGTTTAAGCCTATGAAGCTTAAGGTTGCAATATACAATCTTAAATATCACACAATTACAAAACTCATTGAACTATAAAAAAAGAAAAGAAATGAAAAGCGTTTTTCAAGAGCTTAAAGAACTTTCAACTATTTTTTTTTTCCATCAACACAAGAAAGAAAAGGTTGAAATGGAGAGAGAATCACAAACTCGTCTTCCTTGAGTTTGCTATTCTGGAATAGCAAGCTTACCTTACTCCTTAAATTTGCAACTTTCCATTTTTTGGGTATCAAGAATGCTAAACTTAAAGTAAATTCCTACATAATTTCCTACTGAAAGCTAATCCGACGGTGGAACTATTTTTTACATACCCTTGTGATTTGCATCTATCCTAAAGTGATATGCATCCATCGTAGATTGTGGCTTCGATAGAAAATTATGTAGGGTTTTTCGTAACCCTAACATCAGCGTAATAGGATACGTAGATAATTATGAATGTTGGGTGGAAATATCATGCACCTTATATTTTCTGTAGTCCAGATGAACATTTGCATAATCAAGTATTTGCAGTACTTTCCTACAAACAACTGCAAATATTAACGTTAGACCGCGAATTCTTTATTTCTAAATACGTCATCCGTCCGAAACTCCGAATATATTTCCAAACGAAGTAAAGGCAAATATAAAAAGAGGCGGGCTAGCGAGCGAACGAGCTAGGGTTTCTATCTACGAAACTGAAAAATTTACCGATTTTGTTTTTTGATTATTGGAGCAATCCTAGAGAAGACTTCGAGTTTTTTTTTCGACGCCATGTACGGATCTAGAGGGTATGTTACAAATTCAATTCAATTTATTTGTTTTGTTTGGGGTTTTTAGGGTTTTGAATTATTTCGTTTGGTTCTCGTATGAATTGTAACCTTGTTTTGATTGCTATATGAATTGTTCTTGCATGTTTAATTTTGGGTATTAGCCCTATACTTTAGATATGTTCCGTTCCTGGTTATGTTTGATTTAGTTGATCTCGGCACTTTTAGAATCTAGGGTTAGGGTTTTGATATGAGGAAACATGAGCTTCATGGTTGTTATCTCATCTAATTTTTTTAGTTTTCTGTTCCCCTCAAGAAAAAAAGAAAACTTTTTATAGTTTGTGCATATGATGGCTTACACTTGATCTCTGAACTTCAGGTAAGTTCTTATGTTGACAAGTACCTTGCTGATGCTCTTAGTTTCTACTATATTTTCTTTGTGGTAATTATTTTAGATTTTTTAAATACATATTAATCTAGTTAAATTCTTGACTCAAAAATTTTCTTTCAAGTGATAGGTCAAAGAATATACTTTGAAGTTAAAAATATTAGCAAATCAAGAAGGCAGTCAGATTGTATGATCTTGTGTTATTGATCACGTAATAAATATTAGAAGTACAAACACAACTATTCTATGCTACCATCAACGTAGATCAGCTAAAAAGAGTGTGACTGATTTTGTTTTTGCAAGCTAATTTGTTCAAGATAGGCTCATACTTTTCAATTGGTCATCTGCTTTCATTTTTATGATCTGCATATTGTTACAATTACCTATTTATTTCATGAATTCGGTGCACTTCGTTGTAATGTTTCTTTATAAAGTTGGGGAAATATGGCATGGGTTGCCCCTCATCTCTCACCCATTGCATATAGTGTGGTCGTGCCTCCTACTTGTCAGTTGGTATATCCTTGCTTATAAATCATGGTTTATTCTCCCATTCAGTCTTGGATGTTCTAGAGGCAAAGGAATTTTTGTTCCTCTGATTTTGGGGATTTCAGGTTATTACATGGTTTCTTGTCCAAGAGAATCCATCGATTGGGTAGTTTGGATACCAATTTGTATGCAATGAGCTGAGGACCCTTCGTTCATCGTGGGACTTAACTCATGCTGTATTTCTTCATTACTTGTTTTCTGGTTTTATGTATTTGAAAAGGGTGGTAAACATATGAGAAATGCTTGAGAATGGTAGAAATAAGTCTAGGTGTTAGGAAATCTTGGGTTGGGTCTGGTTTTATTAACTGGGTTGAGTGTCGGGGATTGTTTTTCTTTTTGGGATTGAAAAGGGCAATGTTGGGGAGCGGGGGGGTTTGGGACGGGTACGAGGTTGGCTCAAAGAGACAGAGAATGATCGAATCAAATCCCTACTTCGCAGTGAGCAGCGGTGCCAGCAGCTACTATGGTGCTGGGTGGAACCCAAGCTTTCCAGTTGTTCGTCTCAGAGGTCTCCCATTCAACTGCACTGACATCGACATATTCAAATTTTTTGCTGGACTAGACATTGTGGATGTCCTGCTCGTCAACAAAAATGGGCGATTCTCAGGGGAGGCGTTCGTTGTCTTTGCAAGTTTTATGCAGTCTGAGCTCGCACTCCAGAGGGACCGTCAGAACATGGGACGTAGGTATGTAGAAGTTTTTAGGTGCAATAAGCAGGATTACTACCATGCTGTGGCTACTGAGGTGAACTATGAAGGAACTTATGATGAGTACCGTGGAAGTCCTCCTCCTTCTCGATCTAATAAGAGATCCATTGATAAGGACCAGTTGGAGTACACTGAGATTCTCAAGCTCAGAGGTCTTCCCTTCTCTGTGACCAAGTCTGAAATTTTGGATTTCTTTGGCGATTTCGAGCTTGCTGATGACAGTATACATCTTGCCTGTCGTGCTGATGGAAAAGCCACTGGTGAGGCATATGTGGAGTTTGTTTCAGCTGTTGAGGCTAAGAGAGCTATGTGCAAGGACAAGATGACCATTGGTTCACGGTATGTGGAGCTTTTCCCTTGTACCCCGGATGAGGCGAGACGTGCTGCATCTAGATCGAGGCACTGATGCAATTGTACTTCCCAGAAATTGTTTTTATTGCGCGCTTGTGTCTTGTCTACAGTACCCAAGCAGGCCATTCTAGTCCTTTGAGCTCTGGCTTGGTTTGTTTTAACCTTCCGTTTTTTTATTTGCTATTGGAGTCCTTTCTTGTGGTAGTTTTTTTCCCTTTTAGATGTCAGACATGAAAAATTCAATCGAAGTTCAGGCCGTAGTTAGATTATTGATATTAATTCAGACTTGAAAGAGTGGGGTGCTTGTTTATGTGGTCGAGCATGTATATGGGTAAATCATGGTTTATGTTTACAATGATAAAGAAGAAAAGGAAGTTTGTTCATACTTGCTTTCTCTGTTCATGGCTTCTAAGTTCTAACTGATCCAAAAATCACTGTGTATAACAAGGTGTCACAAAGTTGGAACACATAAGACATTTTTTTCGATCGATTGCTAAAACCTAGATTTTATTAAAAGGGAAACAATAGTCAATTAAGAAGACATTTTGTCCCTTGAAATCACTCAATCTGATAACTAATAGTATGTTCCTTCCAGGCTTCTTTCTCAAGGTGTTTCTCATAGAAGCTTACTTCTCCATTTGCTTTCACTGATACTGCAGCAGTACTTCGAGTTCCAAAACATCCCTACGTATTCATAAAAAAGTAAAAACAAGTTAAAAGATTTTCATGTATGCAAGAAAAAATTTCACACAGATTAATATATTGACTGGGTTTAATGTGAGTTACCAGAGGAGTTTCGGCTTCGACGAAGACTGAACTTAACTTGAATTCCCAATCTGGTGAACAAACTTTGGGTAGTTTGCTTTCATCATCAGCCTTAACTGTATCCTTCATAAGTTCTTCAACCATGTCTTTTACAGGGACTTCTTTTTCACCATATCTTCCAAGAAGTTCCTTGAAATTCTGACTTAAACGTCGAGCCTGGAACGTGAATATGAATAAATTCTGAATTAAAATCTCTGTTATCAAAATTAAAACAGATAGAAATCTCAACAGAGAAAGTTATTTATTTTCAGTTATACCTTGGGCCATGGGGAATCAAGCTTGGCATTTGAGAGAACATGAATCCCTGGTGAAACCTCTTGAATCGAAATGGGTTCTCCTTTAGGTCTGTTTGAGACATAAATCATGGTTTTCGAATGAAGATCGGTTAATATTAGGTTAAACCCATTATACTGATCTGCCTCTTTTATCACTTCCTCTGCAAATTCCATGGGACTCTTCTTACTCTGCAACCATTCATATAAATTAAGGGTATCAACTAAAACCTAATCAAAATTGATTTTGGTCATTCTAGGGTTAAAACAAACAGTTTCGAGATGGTATTGTTGATAATTTGAATCAAAGTTTTACCTTCAAGAAACGAACTGGCAAGTCTCCTCTGCTCTTTGCCACAGGTAGAGAGAGAGACTCCAAAACATTTGTAATAAATGCCAATCTCCCTCTTCTTGTACAAGCCAACCATGTCCCTCCTGCAACTTCATCCCTCCCACCTAATATCTCTCCATCTTCCCACCATGATATTGCTTTAGTAGGCCTTCATTTCAAACAACCCAAATCATAATTAAAAAAAAAAAAACCCCCCACCATTTCAAAATCCATAAAAAAGAAGAAGAATGAATGAAACCTACCTGTTATGATATTCATCTCTGTTGAGCAAGAGAAGAAATGGGTAGAGAGGATGAGCTAGCCAAATAAACACAGCTATACACATAATTTCTTACTTCACACAATTCAAATTGTTCTGCCAGAAAAAACACAGAGAAAATCCACTTAACTTGTTATGATTTTGCTCACTGAAACATAAAATATTTGGAAGAATTCTCTGCCTTAACTATCAACTTCCATGATCAAAGATGAAGCAAAGAGCAACCAAAGCTGTTAGGTTTATAAGAGAATGAGTAGCAGTAGCAGAAGTTAAAAAAAGATAATCTAGCATTTAAAGTTGAGTGGGATTTTAGGTTTTAAAGTTGATACTCATTAAAGGATTTTAGGTTCTTTTGTCAGAGAAAATCAATAAGGATTTTAGGTTCACTGTAGGTTCCTAACTTTCCAAAAATGAACTTCCCAAAGCTTAATTGGATAAGTACTGCACGACTTCTATGAACTCCCTGTTATATATAGCACCCAATATTCCAGTGACACATTCTAAGGAATATGGTTTTCTAGATTTAAAAAAAAAAATATTGAGGGAACAGGTGATCTTAATCATAAAAAAATACAAAAAAATATTGCTAAAACGTGTATGATATTGTGGGCGCTACTAGGAAAATGTGAGTGCTAGAATTCAATTACCCCCATGTCTATCTCGAATACATGGAGTGATGGTTTTTTTTTTTGTGAGGATGAGTCAGTGTTTTATAAAGATCAATAACTCGATGTTAACGAGAACTGAAATCAGATTGAAATTGTCGACAACATCATACATTTTCAACTTAACAAGTTGGCATGCTATTATGTTTCAAGCACAACTAAACAAATAAGGTTGACTGTAGCGTTGCAAATCTGCATTAAAATGATTCGAGGGTTGACATTAATTTTGTTGTTATGTAAATTAAAATTGACTCTTAAATTATTTTCTTGTAATTTAAATAAATAGTAATAATAAAATAGCGTTAAAAAAAATTAGAGGTGCTACTTTTTAATGCATGTGTTTCTTTAAATATTAACTTAGTGATTGAATCTTTCAAAAAAAAAAAAAAGAAAAAACTTAGTGAAGGAACAAGTCCAAAGTAAAAAATAAAAATATGTATCACACGTGCACAAAATTCAGAAATATAACCAAGAAGGGGTTGTGTGGGTTTTGTTCACCGCGATGGGTGGGTGAACAAAAGTCAACTCACTAAAAACAAAATTTAAGTTCTCACTATCGGATAATCCGTCAAAGATTCGAAGTGGCACTTGGCAGACAGCATTCACTACTCAGTAGGCGCAGAGGGTACTTTCAGTGATTTTAATTAACTACGAAGGGTAATATCGTCAATGGATAAACTTTAGAATGAAAGTCCTCCTTCTTGACTCTCGAGAATCTCTGGCGTAGGTCGTCTCTAAGTGTAAACCATCAGATCATTCTCGTAATTTGCATTATACAAATCTCGAGGATCATCAAGTCATAAAGTCCAAACAAAATAAAAATAATACAAAAAGTTACCCCTGTTTTAGAGAGAGAGGGAGGGAGGAGAGAGAGAGAGAGGAAGGAGAGATGGGTAAGATAGTGGAGAAGAAGAAGAAGAAGAAAGGACGACCCTCTCTTTTAGATCTTCAAAAAAGAAATCTCAGAGAACAACAAAAACAACAAGAAAAACGAAACCCTAACCCTACACCTAAACCAAACCCAAATCCTTATTCGAATTCTTATTTGAAAATCCCAATTGTACCTAGCCCTAACCCTAATCCCAATCCTAACCGTCGATCCACTCGTCGGAACCCTAATCCAGATGGAATTACTTCGAATTTGGATGGGGAAGAAGAAAATGATTATGATGACGGTGAAGACTCGAATGGAAAGAGGAGAGAGAAACAGCTCAATCATGTTCTACGATTACCTCCGAATCAGCTGAATCAAAGATCATCTGTAAATTCTCCCTCTTTGCAGTCGGATTCTTACACTTACAATTCGAATGGCGAGGATGAGAATGGCGAGACTCCGCTTAAGAAGCAGAAGATCAATGCCGTCAGCGACCGATCTGCTCAGAACAATTCTGAAAAGGTGACTAATTTACAGTCTATTATTAGAAAAGTTACGTTTTTTTGTTTTCGAATTGCAGACGTAAATGCTCCTGAATTGTGCAGATCAGGGCTTTTTTCTAACTAAAAACCGCCAACCATTTTTTTTTGAATTTTGAAAAGGGCTCGTTTTTATATCTTTGAAGTTGGAACCTTTTTCTTCGGTAGTCGTTAATTTGGAAACTTCTTCTCTATTTAATTTGAAAATCGCTTGTTTTTCTCTCTCTCTTTTTTTTTTCCGGTGGGTTCCCGAATTGGAAGCCTTTAATCATTTTATGGTTGACTTGGTCAAGTTTTTAATATTTTGATGTGGGTTTCGATTAATCAGACTTTATTTTCACAGAATAATAGTCTTTCAGTTTGGGGGAAAAAAATCAAAATTTTGTCTCTTCTATAATAACAAGTCTTATTACTTTCCCACCTGTTTCTTCCCGCCCTTTTTTCTGGTGGTTTAATCCTCTGTTTATCCTTGAATTCTGATTTTTCCCTCCTTTTAACTTTTCTGTTTGCTTAATTAATTATCAGAAAATATGTTCACTATTTTCAAGAGTCGACTTTGGATTATTTTTTTTGCAGGGAGAGAAACAAAACTCCACCCTGAAAGTTAAGGACACCTTTTCAGGTTCTTTTCTCAATCTCCTTTACAGTTTGAAGAGACTTTAAGGGAACCCTTTACTTTATTGTTATTAATTTTTCTTGTTTGTATGATTTGTTTACTAACAGGGACGATATTGGAGTCTGGACCCACAACACCTTTACCAGACCCAACCTTGTTGGTTTTCATCCTGGACAGGCTTCAAAAGTTTGTACCTTGGCTTCTTGAAATTTTCTTGTTCTTCTTTTTCTCTTTTGGTTTGGTTTTGATTGGTTTTCTAATGGTACATGTAGGAAAGATACTTATGGTGTGTATGCTGAACCCGTGGACCCGGAAGAGGTAGTTTTGGGACCAACTTCTGTAATTATTGATCTTTGCTGTGTAAGTTTCTTAGAATTGATATGGGAATTTCTTTTGTTCAGCTTCCAGACTATCATGAAATCATTGAGCATCCAATGGATTTTGGAACTGTAAGGAAGAAACTGTCAAGTGGAGCGTATGCCAACTTGGAACAATTTGAGGTTGGTTAGTGAAATTTGATGTTATATGAGTTCAATTCTTGCTTTTCATAATGGTGAATTTGCGTATGCTTTCGTTTTGTTATGGCGAGGACATTTTATTTTCTCTATTCTACTTCTTGATTACTTACTTTTTAACTTTATTTTCTAAATGGTGAGATGCAAGGACCATATATAGCTTGGAACCAAATGTCTTTAGCAGATAATAAGACTTTTGTTAGACTGCCACATCTTGCACTCCTTGCAATCTAGCTTACTCTTAAAAAGTATAGGCTGTTGAATGTGAAATGTCGTCAAAATTCTAATGCATGTTTTGCCCTGTTTGGCACACTTTTCTATGATTATAACTGTTGTATTCAAGTACCTCTGTTAGGTCGTGGTGGTCGGGGTACCCAACAGGAAGCTATTATCTCTTTCACCTTTTTTTTTTGAATAAAACACCCTGCTAGTTCTTAAGGATTTGGTGCTCCTTTCCCAAAGGATGTTGCAAGTCATCTTGTGGAATTTTGTCATGCTACAGGGGATGAGAATAAAAAACATAATGATATTCTATGAAGGAACACCATTTTTCTTTGTTAGTTTGTGCAATTGGATGGTGGAAATTGATAGCTATCTTGGCGCTTATTAAAAGAGTGCTGCTTGATGTTGTAGAAGCAATTCCTTAGGAATCCTTGTTCTTGATGCATCATTTTTTCAATTGCCTCATCTTTTATTGAGACCTTTGATCTATCCTATGGACAATGAAAACGTTACCCCTGTATGAAGTAGTTTTAATATATGATCGCAAAACAGTCAAATCCAGATCCTTATATTTTATTTTTGGTTTTGTGGTTAATAGTGGGTGGCAGTCATAAGTTAAAAAGGTCTGCTGTCTTTATACATTCATATAAAGGGCATTCCTGGAGAATTTCAGAAAGAATGAAGTTGCATGTGTTGTGTTAAAGCCAAGTATTTGCTCTAAAGTCTAAACTGAATTGGAATAGATATTTATGTACACTTCTTGTAGAAGAAATACAACTGCACCGCTGCATTTGGTTCTTCTCAGTTTCTAGAATTCTTCTTCAGGCTATTTGTTTAAAACTCTCTTAATCGAATTTTGGTTTATATGATCTCTTTTACTATCATTTCTATTATATCCTTAAATATGAGTCAATTTCATAGCTCCCCCAGCCTCCACCCCCCATTTTGGTGGTTTGTTAAGAGCCATTATTCAAGTCATTGGTTCAGACTGTTCAGTTGCCCCTTAGATGCCCCCAAAAGGAAAGACTTGCTTCGCTTGGTGACCTGATACTTATTATTTTATCTTGCAGAAAGATGTCTTTTTAATCTGTTCAAATGCGATGCAATATAATGAGCCGCATACAATTTACTTTCGACAGGTATGGTTATATCTTCAATCACTTTTGTCACAAGTTTTTCTTCTTCTTTTTTAATCCTTAAAAATTATGTTATTTTCTCAGGCACGATCCATACAAGAGTTAGCAAAGAAGAATTTTGAAAATTTAAGACAAGATAGTGATGATAATGAACCAGAACAAAAAATAGTAAGGAGGGGTAGACCACCCACCAAAAACCTGAAAAAACAATTGGGTAGGCCTCCCTCTGATCGTGCCGGTACTGAGTTCTCAGATCCAACTCTGGTTCCTGGTGGAGATAACAGTACCTGGTCTAATTCGTATGATTTACGAAAAGGTCATCTTTCAGATAAATCTGGCCTTGGTGATGCGTCAGGAAGGACTTTCCATGGTTCTCGAAACAGTGAAGCTCATACTAGTTTGTTACCCGAGAATAGATCTGAGTGGAATGATGAATTTCCAGGTCTGTTATTTGAATTGTGTTTTCATGTCACTTGTACTCTCTCCGATTGGAAGTTTGAGGCATTTTCTTTTGATTTACAGGTTTTACATTGAAGGGTATGTCTATGAAGTTTGGGAAGAAACAGTTAGTATTAGATGAGAATCGTCGTAACACCTACCAGAAATCCTATCCATCAGCTGGTGGACGTGAACTTTCAGTATTAACTACCTTCGATGGAGAGAAGAAACAACTAATGGCTGTAAGTATGGAGTGAAAAGTAATTTAACCTTTTATTTTTTTGGAAGAGGAAAGAGAAAGTACTTGTTAGTACCATGGAGAAAGTTTACCCTCCATGGTTGGACCACCACTTGGTGGTGGGTTTTCCATATCCTTTAATTACCATTGTTTCTATCGTTATTATTAATAAAATTATTTATTGTTATTATTATCATTTCATTATTATTTTCTAATAATGAAGTAGCTACTTGATTTGAATCAGGTGGGGCTTCATACTGAACATGGCTTCACTAGAAGCCTGGCTAGATTTGCTGCAAATCTAGGCCCTGTCATTTGGAAAATCGCCTCCAAGAAGATTGAAAGGGCATTGCCTGCTGGAATAAAGTTCGGCCCTGGATGGGTGGGAGAAAACGATTCCTCACCACAGCAAGCACCAATATTAACACCATTGCCACCACGACAATTGCCACCGCAAGCAGCTGTCTCTCAATCCAAAATTTCATCTTCTTCTACTCATTGTGCTGTAGACAACTCTAGTGGAGAAAAATCATCAGAGAAGCAGGAACCTTCATATAACTCATGCTCGGACGTCCTTCCAAATAGAACTGCCCCTTCATCCACCACTGCTCCCCCCTCCCCGATTTCAAACAGACCTCCTGACCCTTCGTCGAACTCTGGTGGTGGGTTTAGTTATATGAACAATAGTGGTGCTGGGCTGAGGCCGAATCCTCCATTTCAGATTCGTCAGAGCTCTGGGTTTAATCACCCTATCAATGGTTTTCATGGTGGATCTGGGTTTAATCTAACCTCTCAGATGGGTAAACCGGTAAGACCCCCCCGGCCAATGGGGGGCTTCAGTTCTGAGGCTTCCATGAATTCTCAAATGCCCAACGCAGTTTCCAGAAGCAGTAGTAACTTTGTCCAGTCAATACCTGCAACAAGCCATTCAGCATCAGGGAATTCAAGTACTATAAATTCCAGCAATCCACCGTCATCTTTGCAGAGATTGCCATCAATGCACCAGAAAGCAGATTCAGTTCCTCCCGACCTGAATGTCAGATTCCAGTCACCTGGGTCACCAAGTTCTAGGGTGCGGGTTGATTCGCCGCAGCCCGATTTAGCATTGCAGCTCTGAACTTGTTGTGTTAGGTTTGACAAGACCTTTGGAAATGTTAGGGTCCTTAGGGAGCTGCAACTCTTGGTAGGAGCAGGTTTGTACAGATTAATGTATTCTAATTGATTGGGTTAAAGAACCCATTTATAAACATTTAGATCCTTTGATTCAGTGGAAGCAGAAGAATTTGTTTCAAGCACTCGAGCAACTTTTACCTTATTTCTAGTCATCTCTTTTACTGGTTCAATCAATATAGTAAAAAGTTGTGATAGTTGGAAGCTCTCTCTCTCTCTCTCTCGTCATCTAAAGAACCTATCTAGTGTACTTTGAAGAGGAAATGGTCCGTGGTCTAACGTATAAATCGTATGGGTACATTAAATCGAGCACAACTTTGATGGTGACAGGACGAGTTGCAATGCTCCTGTAGGCAGGTGCATGCTGTCAAATGAGTTTAGTTTCGTGTGACGAAAGCTATCACATAAAACTTGGATCATGATTGGAAAATAACCCAGAATCTCGTGAAATTTGAGATCGTTCTGGGATCATCTGATTTTGGGGGTGCAGTACAAAGTACAAACTGTTACCATCAAAGCCCAGATCCTTTGCCGTTTAGTATTGCCATGTGCACCACGTTTGTAGGGTTGGTTTGATTTCTGTTTTGTTTGCACTTATTTGCTTGATAAGGAATGTACAACGAAATACGAAAGAAATTGGAATTTTTTTTTTTTGTAGTAAGGGGTTTAAAGAAATTTAGGTTAAAACATTTGTAAAACAACAATTAGATGGTTTAACTAAGAACATGTTGGCCTACAAGATAACAATGATACATACTAAAAATCGCCTAAAATACAATGCCTTCCTTAGTAACTAGAATTGTTCAAATGAGGTTGTTCATGTTCTCTGGAACCTCGCGCTCCTCCCGAACTGCACTCTTGCAGCTTCGCTTCGTGGGGCTCAATAAAATTTCGCACATTTTTTAATTGGACGCTCTGCACTTTAACAACTACTTACATTCTCGTTTCTACTCTGCGTTATGATTACTTGGGTGTTTTCTATTACAGCTAATTGTTTCACGTATAAGAATACAAAGATTAAAATAAAACCACATGATCTTTCTTTGTTAAGCCTAGATGGAGATTGGAAAAGTCTTAAATGACAGTGAGTAGATACATAAAAAATAACTAAAAAAGAAAAAGAGATGTTTTACCCTAGGGCTTATATGCACCCAAGTGCCCACCCGTTTGATGTTTAGCACGAAATGAAATATTCTTTGTGGAGGTGACATCCAACGGTGAAATTAGGCCCATAAGTGGAAAGTTGAGAATCTTGAGATTTGAAATAAATTAATTTTTAAAAAGATTAAAAGAAAGTAAGGACACTAGAAAATATAAAAGAAAGATGATTGATTTTTTTTTTTTTAAAAAAAAACCGAAAATGGAATGAAGTAAGTCAAGTGAAAGTGTATATTAGGAAATATTAGCGTACACCAAACCCTAACATCGTCATTCCACAAGGTTGGATTTGCTTTATGTCAGTGTTGTACACGAGAATAGGACTAGGTATGCCCTAGAGTGGACACTACCAAAATCCTCCCTAGATTTTGAACTATAAAACCCCTCTTCTTCTCTTTCTTCAGGTTAAAATCTCTCTCTCTCCTCTCTCTCTCTCTCTTCTTTAAGCCTGTGTTCTTTGTTGATGAATCTTTCTGAAATTTTCAGTTTTTTTTTTATGTTTGTTTAGTTTAAAGAACTGATTTTGAGAGCAAAATATCGATTCTTTTGATGAAATTTTCAGGTTTTCTGATCTGGGCACTTCATAGAATTGATTTTGAGTGTACCCATTTCTACTGATTTGAGGATGAGACAGAAAGTTCATGTTTTTTCCTGGGTTCTTTAGGTTAAGTTATTTGAATGGCTGGTGATCGATCTTCTACTCTTCATTCATGCATTTGATGCTAATTTTCCACTCCTTTTGTTCTTCATTCTTTTAATACTCTCTATTTCAAGGTATCCATTTCCCCTTCTACTAATTTTTCTTTTCCTTTTTGTTTCTGTTCTTCTCTCTTTCTCTCTCCCTAAGTCTAAGTTGAGAAAGAATGCCTGAATTTTGATTCAATTGAATGAGTTACTGTTGATTTGTTTTGTTCTTGCATGAAGGTTGATTGATGGCTTAGTGTCTTTTGATAAGAATCATCAAGAAAATTTTGATTTGATCTTTTGTTTTTGAATGTTTGTTTATATTCATTGCATGTTATCCAAAACCCATGTTTTAGATTGCTCAATATATCTTGATTTTATTTTGTGAATTTGATGGTTCAATAGAAACAAGGTTAAGAAAGGAAATGTAATTGTGAGGATGATAAGAAAATCTGCAAAGATTGGATTCTGTGTTTGTTGGATTTAGATTTTAGTTTGATCCCTTGGATTCTCTTTTTTGCAATGGAGGTCTTATCTTAGCTTAGAGAATCTGTAAATTTGTGAGGCCATGGCTTCCAAAGCTTTGTTTTTGTAGACAGACCTATAATGGCTTCATTGGAGCAACTAAAGCTAAGTCTGTTTCTAGGGCAATCTATCATGACGATGTTTTCGTTCTAAAGAAACGTAGTATGAAACTGCAATAATCTCACTCTCACAGACTACTCCAGTTGTGAATGTTTAGTTACCATACTGGCAAGGTTTTTAAGTAGAACTTCAGTCAGGAGTAGCTGATGCAACTATTGTCAATGTGTGATATTCTAAACCTCATTACAAATTGAATCAAAATGATCTCTGGATTGATTAGAAGATCCTTTCAATTGGCTAGAATCCGTTACTTGAACGAAAATAGATCTTGTGGAATCATATTGAATATTTGATGATACATTCCATACCTTGCTAAAAAACCAATCATTGTTTACCAAATGATTACTGCATGGCCAGCTAACGTAGAAAACATTCAAAGCATGTCTCATAGGGTGTTTTATGCGTAAGACAATTGCTGGTTTGCCAATGGCATTGTACCTCCTCGTTCAACAATCTAAATGAAACCTTTGATGCCTCCTGCAATGATATACTTGAATAGTCGGGAACGGTGCATGTAGTATCAAAAGTGTTCAATCTTGATTAAGGTCGATGATCCTTAAATTTTGTAAGGAGGGTAGTGGGTAGCTTAGGATAGGATTTGGTGTATTAGAGGTGTTGATGTGACAATGAGTACAGGGCTTAATCGAATGGTTTAAGTGAAATCCATTGCCCTTCATTCGTCATTCTCTCCACTTGTTATAGTTTCTATTATCTTTTCCTTGATCTCTGTGATTTCTTAACCAAACTGGCTGTTCCTTAACTGTCTATATGTGCGAGTAGTTGTCTAAGATTAAAACATTTTGTCGTTATCTTTCAATATATTCTTATTTATGCTCTGTATCTATGTGACATCTTTATTATATTATACTGTCGGATGTAGTCTTGTTAAATTACATCTGGACGTTGGGATTCTACAGGTGGTTTTAGACTATCTTGTCTCTTACATTGTACGAGCGGTCAAATATAAAGTAAACAATGAAACCACTAGAAGTTTATTTCTCTCAACAGGACAGTTAGCACTTGCTCAATTTTCATGAGTCAGTGATGGTTATGGCTTTACCCTAATTGTTCATGTTTCCATAATCATCACTAGCCATCATGAATTACTTTATATGTAGCATTTACTTTTTTTTTTTATTGTTTAATCGTGTAACTAATTCAGTTTTAATTCTCAGAAAATCACAATTTGGAATGGCTCCCTGGATTGGCTAATGAACTTCAAAGGGTTTTTGAACTGAGGTGCTGAAAAAAGAGGGGTATCAGGATTTGAGATTTGGACACAAGGAAATGTGTGAAGAGAGCAAAGTTAATCTTCATCCAACAAGAAAAGTCCATCTGTTCGATCTCAACTGTATTCCTGATCCTGCTGAAACAAATGATGAGCATATCGTCGAAGGTGCACCAGGTTAGAAAATTATATCTCTACCTTATAATAGCAAAGGTGAGAGGGGCTTTGGCCCTTTTTCAATAAAATTCCACTTATAATAAAACAATAGAAGCAGAGTTGAGATACTGTGGAAACAGAAAGCTCGGGTGCTGTCATGATGAAAGCTGTCATTTTTTTTGGAAAGTAATGAAAGCTATCTTTACTAGCACAAAGCCAAAAATTTTAAGCAACAGATGTGTTTCAACATGAATAAGACGTACAATTTCAAGGGGTTGAAATATTTAGTAACACACCCAGTTTCCACTTATGCAGAATCAACCACCAAAAAGTTTCTGCTTATCGAAGATTATTATGTAATAAAGTACTCGAAAGTTCAAGAGTAATAAACTACTCGAAAGGTTACTAACGCTCATAGAAATATATTAATCAAATAGTACCTAGTGACATCAATATAACTTGGGTCGTCTTTGAATGTGCTTGTTAATGGTGTTCATTCTGATCCTTTATCACAACGGAGTTTTGGAAGTTTTTCTCGGGGTGGAGTTTCAGCTTTTATTTTCTTGACATTTTCAAAGTCTTACAGTTTGAATGAAGGATTGCAGAGACTGCTGTGAAGAAGAAAAAGAGGGCGGCAACAGAAGACATAGCTAAAATATCTATGGGCGATCTTGTCAAGTACTTTGATGTTCCAATCACTGAAGCTTCAAGAAGTTTAAATGTTGGACTCACTGCCCTCAAGAGGAAGTGTAGAGAGCTTGGTATTCCTCGTTGGCCGCATAGGAAGATCAAATCGCTTGACACCCTCATACATAATCTTCAGGTGCTCTACTTCTTTTCATCTTTTTTAGTCTGTTGGGCTGGCTTGAAATTTTACATTTACACTAGTGGTGTCTATCCCCTGTTAAATGCAAGCATCGAAATATCATCTAAAATTGGTATAAAATATCTCGTTATATTAGAATATGAATTCGGTTTATTATTATATATTTATATATGGTTAGTTTTAATTACATGGTATATAGATGTGATGATGTAGAGAGACTGATAACGCGGCCTTGTAAAATGAGAGAAACATCTTATAATCGTCTGCCACATGGACTCTCTTGAGAAGCTAATTTGAATTATACAATATCAAATGTTTAGAAACAGATACTCAACTGAATCATGATATGCTGGGCACGTCAGAATTTCATTGCAAGTCAAGATAAATCCGATCCAACCTCGCCTGAGATGGATTTTAGGCAGTCAACTGGAAGTGACTGGTTTTGATCACCATCATGCTAACTAGTTCTGATCCTCCAACCTAAACATTGCACTTGATCTTGTTAAAATGTTATATATACTTGCAGATATACACAAATTGTTCTCTTACAAGAAATGGGTTTGCAGGAAGAAGCGGAGCAACAGGAGCAAGTTAACAAAGCAGCGGCGATTGCGGTGGTGAAAAGACAGAAGATGCTAGAGAGTGAGAAAGAATGTATAGAGAGGAAACCTTTCATGCAGATACAGACTGAGACCAAGAGATTCAGGCAAGATGTTTTCAAGAAAAGACACAAAGCTAGAGCTAAGAACAACAACAACAACAACAACAAAAATTACAATAACAATAGCAACAACAACAACAACAACAACAACAACAACAACAAATCCTAGTTAGTTTATACAAACTTAGAGAGCATAAAGAAACAAAAAAGATATATATAGCAACTCTTTACTTACATTAAAATGTTAATTAAGAATCACCAATCTGCTCATCCAAATGGTGATTATATATCTATATACCTTGAAAGATCTGTTTGAAAGCTTAATATATAAACTTTCATGATCATTATGCCTTTTTGTACTTTTGGTGGTTGAGTGAGATAGATTGAAGCTAATGATCTTTATAAATTGTTGTAAATACTGATAAACTTACCTTAAAATGCATCTTATGTAATTATATAGTCTGTTTGGACAAGGGATTTTGTAGGGACTAGAGATTTGGTGGAAAAATCATGTTATATTTTTTTTCAAAATCCCTGGTCCCCACAAAATCCTCCCTAAAATCCCTTGTCCAAACAGACTAATATTGAACAGTGATAACGCGCTGTATATGAATGATGGTGTGCTTTATTACTGTATAATTGATCAATTTTTTTCATGCAATTAATAATAATAATCTATACTAACGAGGGATTATGCACATGTCTTGCATGTTTTCTTTACGGTGGACTTGTATGGCGCATAAGAGGACATTATTGTAATTTTATCACAGATGGGTACTTTTGTAATTTTAAAAACTAATGGATCTCTACATTAGAAATACCCCGAATGGGCATTGTTATAATTTTGATTAAAAATGGGCAATTTTATAATTTTAAAAGTTGATTGCTTTAGTTTCATGTGCTACTGTAGGATTTTTTTTTTTAAAGTTGTTAAAGGCGGGACATGTTTTTTTTGTTTGATACACTACAAGCACTACATGTTTGAGGGGTAATGCTACAGGCACTCCGGATTTGCACACAAAATCATATTTGGGGTTTAATTTGAGTTTAATTTGGTCTAACGTGAGTCTAATTTTGGTCTAATTTGAATAAAATAGTTAGCAAAGGTGCAAATCCAAGAGGCGCATTATTGTGACTTTCATTTTCAAAGTTGTTAAAGGCACTACATGTTTTTTAGTTTGATACGCTACAGGCACTAAATGTTAGAGAGGCATTATTGTCACTTTCGTTAGCGAAGAGCAGTTTTGTAAATTTTAAAATTAATTGCTTTGATATTAGAGATGGATTGCTTTGACAAGTTGGTCCTCTAGGGAGGGAGGCTGTGAGTTCAAATTTTTTAAAATCTTGTGGAGTTTAAAGTTTCGTATAATTATGTTGGTGGTTTCTCTTCGTTTGTAGTGGCAATTCTTTATTGATAATGACTTCTCTACGTGGTTGCGTGTTATTTATCTTTGGAGGACTTTGCAGGAAAAAAAAAAATTTATTCCTCAGTTTGTTTTGAAAGTGTTAATAGTTCGGGGAGTCTGTTTGGACAAGGGGTTTTAGGGAGGGATTTTATGGGGACCAGGGATTTTGAGGAAAAATATAACATGATTTTTCCACCAAATTCCTGATCCCTACAAAATTCCTCCCCCAAATCCCTTGTCAAAACGGGCTATTAGTCTTTCTTGGGTCTTGTTAACGTGTGCCCTAAGGGCACACGATAAGGATGTTTTTGAAAGGATTTTTTTGCAAGTTACAGGTCTTCAAATCAGCTGAATTTTTGTAAGCATAATATTATCATTATTTATAAGATGTTCACAAAAAATCAGCTCAATCGGAGATATCTAACCCTATAAACAAATCACTTTAAATGTCAGCCGTTCATTCATACTATTAAAGTCTAAATTAAGTGTTTGTGGTGCTAGAGGGTGTTAGGGCAAGTGCCATGGTAAACTCTTATTTAGGTTATTTAGGGTAGGGGTTTGAGGGTTTGAGGGAGGACATGTGCCATGGAAAAACAAGTGGGGATGACAAAGATAGTGCCATATGGCACAATACTTATTCATTTCTCCACCAATATAAAAAGGAGGCTACTTTAAATTTAATAATATTATAAAAAAGAGACTACTTTAAATTTAATAATATTATAAAAAAGAGGCTACTTTAAATTTAATAATATTATAATATTAATGGCTACTTTAAATTTAAGGCACAAATTGTGCCGTGAGGCACAATCTTTGCCTCCTCCCTCAAACCCCTTACTCCCTCCCCAAATCTAGGACCGGAGGGAGGGGTTTGGATGTTTGGGGTGCCCATGGTACTTGCCCTAACCTCAAAAAATGCTTTTTTTGCTTGTTTAAGGTGTCCATAACACTTGCCCTTAGAGGACTCTGATTGAGCTTATTTTTTTAGATATGATCCAAATAGTATAAGTAATATACATATCAAAAAATCAGCCCATTTGAACAAACTTAAAAAACTAAACAAAACCTAAAACCAAAAAGCTTAACATGTGCCCTAAGGGCACGTGTTAACAAAATCCGTCTTTTATTGACTGAACTTGGTCAAAATAGGACTAAATTAACTCTGTCAATTCTTGATTAGACTCACTTAACGTCAGGGTTATCATCTGCCATCCCTCTCGGCTACAAGTCAACATTGTAGCAAACAAGCAACAACGACACAGCTTTTTATTTTTATTTTTGCAAATGATTGACCATGCATGCAAATATTCGCAAGGAGACAACAAAAATTTAAGCAAATATCAGTGAAATTAATATTTTATTGTTTTGAATCTTAGTGCAATTAATATTCAGAAATGATATTTGGACGGATGGTTTTATAAAGGACAATGCTAGAAATACTCCAGGATGACTCCTAGAATGACTCCATGATGAGGTGGTAAGATCTGCTTCAAATTTGAAAAAGTAAAAAGCAACTTTAAACAAGCAGATCTTGCCATCTCATCTTGGGAGTCATCTTAAGAGTACTTTTAGCATTGTTCTTTTATAAAACTGGTACCAGAGTCACGCTTATGTGGTTGGGCGAGACCCACAATTTTCCCTCCCAAAAATATTTTGAAGGAGTTTTCAATTTACATAGAAGTGGGATCGACCAAGCCACATAAGCATGTATAAAGATGATCTTGATCATCACGTAAATCATCCTCATAAATTTTTTTCACAAAAACGAAAATAAGCAAACAATGCATAACTAACTGCAAATTATACTTCTGTGGGAAATATAAAATCATCGAAATAAGGATTTTTAGGGAGAACAAAAAGAAAGAGTTGAAATTAAACTAGAAACCAATTTCTAAATTCTGGAAAACAATATGAATTCATATTGGACGTGTTTCTGAACCTACAAAAAATTTCGTGCATTCATCAATTTTTGACATGCAAAAAAAAAATCTTTTGTACTGTTTCACTCTAACTGTGGTAAAATTTTGTATATACAGCAACTCTATACAAAGGTTCTTTCTTACCATCACCAGAACGATTACCCGATCCAATGGTCACTGCGTAACCGGATTTCGCCTCTCGAATGGATCCCATGGAAACCTTACTTGTCTTGCCACACCATCTTGTACCCATTTGAAGAAACTGATCCAAACCATTTTTGAGTGATCACTTTTAATCTATTATCATGAACCTCACAGAATTGCTTATCCCAATCTTTTGGCTTAATGGCTTCAAACCCTAATCCCGGGGTCCGATCCCTCGATGCAGGATTCAATTTTGTTTTCCAATCAACAACATAAGCAGATACCCTTCTCCTGAATTTTACCTTGAATTCAGACCAAGCTTGGTACTTGTAGTGATTCACCACCCCTTCTATCTTAGACAATTTCTTCATTCTATACCCATCTTTTAATTGAAAATGGTGTATAACATTAAGCAAAGACGTATCGATCGCGTCTAGTAATACGATCGATTTGTGTCTTTGCTCTAACCGTCTTCGACATGTATATCCTTGAGTAACTCCTTCGATTGGGTGCGACTTTTGATTCGAAGGCCCGTATTCTAAACAGTCAATCGAAACTTGACCTGTCAATACAAGCAAATATACATCTTATATTAGCAAATACATGTTTAATAACAAAACAAATTTGTACTAATAAATGTATTAGGAAAAAAAATATGCATAGAAAAAAATAATTAAATTATCAATCAAACCTGTTTTTAACGACGATGATGATGATGAAGACGATGGAATTAGAATACTAGGCAACAGATTTCTCAACATATCCTGAGATGGGTGTGATGAATTTAGCCATTTTGGTGAGAAAATGAATTCATCAACATCAGTGTACATCATCCAAGTGCATGAATCCCTAGAATTCATAGCACAATGTGAGAATCCAGCTTCTTGAGTTTTAGGCCAAGGCCAAAAAATCTTCTCTATTTTGTAAGAATCTTCTAGAAGCTCATCCACCACTTTTTGCAAATCATCTTCACTACCGTTATCGTACAATATGAACTTTTCAACTCCTATCTTGGAATTATAAATGACCCATTCTTTCAAAACTTTTGCCACATTGTACACCATAGTACACGCGCATAATAGCGCCTTTTCATCTTTGACTGCTAGGTTACGCTGTGGTGGTGAATAGTACGCCACTGATGGAACAGTCCAGGATTTTAGTTCTTGTACTTGGAGGGAAACACTGACTTTTTCATCTCCGTTACGAAATAAACGGCGAATTTCGGTATCGTTAGGGTGTAGGCAACGAAATACCTCTTGAGCTGAGATTGTAACGGCAGTTATAACGGAGTTTGTAACGCCGTTATTAAACACGCAACGTAGCTCTGATGGAGGTCGATTGAAGCCTTGACGATTGTTAACGCCTTTCACGAACAAAATTAGGTCACTCTCAGTAGACAGAGATTCGTAAGTGAGAAAATTCCATTGGAGCATCTCCGGCAATTCTGATGAATTTTTGGGCCAAGTATCCGAGGCTGATTTTGTAAGAATCGGTGAGCGAATCGTTTCGTAACGTTGGAGACTGTTGGGAAGAATGCACCTGTAGGTTTTAAGCCCACTAAATTGTAAGATTCCGGCGAAGTTAGCCGGAGAAGTTGCATTGTTTTGGAACAGACAAAAGTATTGATCGCCTGAATCTGACGACACTGAATTCTCCGGCGAAGAGATAGTGAGAAGAATTTCCCAATCAGGTAAAAGGATTGAATGAACAGGACGTTCATCCGGCACAGAAAACACGTGGCGATGGTTAGATGGATGATTATGTTCATTGGTTATTGAGATGGAGTTTTGGTGATTAGATAATTTGTGTTTGAGTTTCGCCGGAGATGGACGGAGTTCATGGACTTGAAGAACATCACGAGAGAGACTGAGAGAGAAAAAAGCGAACAGAAAAGCGGATGTAAAGATGCAGAGAAGAATTGTGAGGATGATGATTTTAGGGCGCATTTTTTCAGAGAAACTGGATGAAAAAACTGGATGGTTTCAGAGAGAGAGAGAGAGAGTAATGATCGAATAATGAATATGGAAAGAGGAGGCGGGGTGGGGGTTAATATAGAAGGAGAAGTTTCCGAGTCGTCTTTTAATTCAGTTTCAGGAAAAAAAATTTGGTATCCTAGTCGGCTTAAAACACTGAAGAGTTTCCAAAAACTTTGGATGGGGATTTTAGAGAAAGAGCTTTCTGTTTCAAAGTATTTAATTGAAGAAAACAAAATTGTGGGTCCCACATTAAGTTCTGTTAAGTGACTACTCCCCCAATAATATGGGGGCGGCTGCGAGGAAACGGAAGCAAATTTGACAGAAGCTGGTGGCTCTGATTTTTCTTCGACTAAATTTTTTTTTTTTTTTGGAGTCTTATGTTTGTAGTCAAAATAGGAATCTAATTAATACTAATCTTTAATTCTATTTTTTTTTTTGGTTCTTTTCTTAATGTCACGATAGATTAAAGTTAGCCCTTGGATATATCATGTCTGTCTAATTAATCAACCTTAGATTATTTCATAGTAGGTGGACATAATGGGAGATGATCTCTGAAAAGATCATTAAAAAAAATAATTATCAACATTTAGATCATATCCACGTAGACCCACATGTAACTGCAAATAGAATATGTCAAGTGAAAAGAAAAAGACATACGTCATGTAGAACCTGTAGAAGTCTAGGTGCAAATATCCATCCATATGGTGTTGACGTAGATACATGGTTCACATTGGTTTTTATTAAATATATTCTTTCGTACACTTTGCTTACACCCTCTTCTATTGGGTTTTAATGGAGAGCGTCGACCAATGGATGAATTTTGTGAGAATGATCTCCTCATAAAAATAATACACCATTCTAAATCTTTTAACACAATCAAAAGATTATTCATGAAATTTTAAACATTTTGAACCATCCATTTTACTAGTAATTTTCAACTAATTTGATTTTGATGAGGTTAAATGTTGTAAAACAAATATAAGTTTTTGTGAGAATGATTTTGACGAGACCTTTCCATTGTATTTTATGGAGTCATGTCGCACTTATTATTAACTTTTAAAATAAAATTTAATAAAAAAAATAAAAAAATATATATAGATACATAATATATAAACTTTAAAAAACAAAATTTTATGTAAACAAAATTTTTTAGTATTGACTTTCCAAAAAAGATGGATAACCCATCGAAGTAGCCTACAGTTGAGCCGGTTCAGAATGAATCTTCTACTTATTTCTTGGAAGTAAGTGTATGTGTTGAAGAGTATAAAATGGTGTGGAATTTGGAAGAAGATGATAGAATCAAGATATTTTCTGCAAGAATTTTTTTTTTAACTGTTAGATTGGTTTTATGTTACAAATCTTAGCCATCAATTGTACCCCTTCATGCTTATACATAGGATGGTCTTATTCATTTGTAGTCATGCTCAAGTTGTTTGCTCTCAATGCCCTATTCTGAAACTGTTTATAGCACTTGTAAACACATTTATTTCTTACTATCTCTCATAGCTACTTAACTAATGTTTGGAACTTTATATTTTTTTCTTTATTTTTTTCTTTATTTTTCTTTATTTATTTTTATTTTATTTTTTAAAATTTTGAGACGTTGGAGAAAACTTAAAAATAATGTCAGTAAATAAAAAAGGATGAAAAAAACAGGGGGAGTGAGATATGGAATTAGGAGTTGGTTTTTGAGCTCTTTCCAGCTTAATTAGCAATACGTAGCTTTCAAATTATGTTCCAAAGTGAATTAGGTGACTTAGAATTTGATCATATGTAAACCGTCCCTACTTAAAAGAGATCCAAAACATTTTAATTCAATCCCATTCTTTTTCTTAAATAATGCTCCACTTATTTTTATGCTTCATTTACATTCAGTATTTGAACCCCACAAAGAGATGATCCAATGTTTAAAGAAGGAGAAAGAACATAGACAAACATGATAGTTTTAGAGAGAGAGTGATGAATATCGAAGGAAGAGACAGCTTTTAAGCTTTTTTCGTTAGCATGAGTAGAAATTTCAGAGTTGTTTTTGAATTCTATTTCCAACCACAATCTAGCACGAAAGGCTTTCCGGTTTCAAAAACACTGAACATTTTTATCTGTTTCGTAGAACTGAACGAAAAAAATGTGAGGCCTAGATTAAATTTTCATATGCCTCGACTCCCCAATAACGTGCTTGCGAGAAAACTGTAGCAAATTTGGTGGTGTTCCAATATGTATGTACAACTTTTAAGTTGGAAGTGAGTAGCTGGAGGCTCTGGTTTTTCTTCAATTACTTGTTGTTTGGAGTCTTATTTTCTAGTCCCCATAGGAATCTAATTAATACTAATCTCTGTTTTTTTTTTCTTTTCTTAATGCACATCTAGCTGTTTTTCATCAAGTGGATCAAAGTTAGCCTCTGGGTCACATCCTACCTAATCAAACTTTAGTAGATGATCTACATAATAAAAAGATTAATTTTATCAAAAACAATATTATCAACCTTTAGATTATATCCACGCAGGCCACATGCAAGTGCACATCCATGTAGGCCAGTACAAATAGAGTATAAGAATAAAGTGAGAAAAAGTGAATATGTAAAAGTTTATGATAAGATAAGTGGAACATGCAGAAATTTAAGTGCCAATATTCAGCCATTTGTTCCATAAAAAACCTTCATAAAATAATTACAGTTATGTCCCTCATCATTCCATGTTTTCAAACAATTAAAACCTTAGTTGATTTAGAATTTTAATTACTATAAATTTTTAAGGAAAAAAAATTTATCATAATTAAAAAAATTAATGGCTTTAGGATTATAAGAGAACATTGTTGAAAAACAAATGCATCTTCAATACAACAGATGACTTTTCAACTTCTATGGCACTTAATTTTTGAATGGGTCTAACTTATTTTGTTTAAAAAGTAACTAAAATTTTTAACTTACCTGGCAGTCTTATTTTATCACATTAGCATTGGAGATGCTCTAATTATTATAAATTTTTAAGGAGAGGATTTTTAGGAAGAAATTAAGATTTGTTAAGTCATTATAGGTAGACTAGGAAGCACGGACATGGCGAGGGGACACGGTCACGGACACGATGTGAGTTTTTTTTCCTTAAAATTTTAACTAAAAATAGGACACGACACCGGCACGGCTCTCTTAGAGGAGTGTCCATACTTCTTAGAGGTAGATAAATTTTAGGAGAGAGTGACACGTGACATAAATTTTGGATATGGAATTTTAGGTAAGGTTTTGTGAGAACAAGAGATTTGGTAAAAACTAGTTAGATTTATAAAATGAATTCTACCCTCGTTCCTTTTTATTAGGCATGTCTAGTGGAATATGAAAATCCATAGAACCATGGATTACGTGCTCTTTAGTAGATCCCTAAATCCCTAATGTGAATGAGATATATATATTTAATTAAGAAAAAACATAAAAGTTGTTGCTCTCTCCCTTTGCTATGCATCCATATTAAACTTGATTCTAAAATTTTTAAGGAAAATGGAATCTATATATTGATCCTTAAGGGCAGTCCTAGTGGTAAGCCCTAACTAAATCCACCAAAATTTTCTGTGGGTTTAGAGTATAAGGGTAGGACAGGGCCAATGGAATTGAATGAAATCTGGCGGAGGAATTTAAAAAAAAAGTCTCCCAACATTTCCGTGGTTCCCTTTTTTTTCCCCTTTTTTCCGGATTTTTTTTATTCAGCGCTGAAGATTTCCACTATCTTTTTTTTAGTTTTTTTTAAAGATTTTTTCGCTGAGAACTTCTCCAAGGCCTATTATTGCGGATAACTTCTACGCTGTGGAATAATTGTGCCAGTACACCAAAATCCTTAACGCTACCTCAAATTACTAGCTAACCTTTAGGTTGGGTTCTTAGGCATAAGGGGCTCCACTGGTCCAGCATTTGACGTGGATTTGAGGTATAAGTAACTCCACTCGCCCTGTCCTAAGAGTCAAACCTATTATGACCTTTCCATTGTATTTTATGGAGTCACGTGGACTTATTATTAACTTTAAAAAAAAAATCAATAAAAATATGTAGTATATAAAAGAAATTCATGGGTAAACAAAGATTTTAAATATTGACCGTCTATAAAAAAAAAAAAAATTAGTTGGATAACCCACCAAATTAGCCTAGGATTGAGCTGGTTCAGAATGAATCGTTCCACAAGGTTGTTTTCTTTACTTTCTTACTTGAAAGTAGATTTTTTGTTCCAACCGTTTTGGGCTATTTTAACCGTTACGTTTGGAAATAAAAGTTTGTGTTAAATCAGTTTACAAATTGTACTTCATTTTTTTTTTTAATCAGTTTGCATACTGTGAGAATGATCTTTTTATAACGTATATCAAATTAGCCGTTCGATCACCCTTGGATTATCTCATCCGGTGTCTACGTTGAGCTGATTCAAGACCTCATGATTTTATTTATATACGATTAGAAAAATATACGCACAAACTAAAAAAAAAAAAAATCATTCTCACAAAAAAAACTTTTGGATCATATAAACCCACAACTAAATATAAGTGGAGTGTAAGAATGAGATGAGCGAAATAGAACTTGTAAAAATTTAATAATAAGATAGATAGAAAAAGTAAAAGTCTAGGTGAAAATATCTTGCACCATTTATGGGTGATACAAATGCACACTTCATAGAACCTTTATTTCGTGGCAGTTGGGAATACATCTTTAGACCATCTTCTTGTTCTAGAGGTTCCCCAAGAGGATGTCTTCCCATCTTTGTCAGCAAATTCAGTTACATATATTATTCTCTATCCTCTTTTTTAGCAAATCTCATTAAAGATTTTATTTTCTCTTTCTTTTTTATAATTAAAAAATAAAATATTTAATTAATTAAATACCCCAGAACAAACAAACAGACCACATTTGCATTGAAGATGCATTTCTCTCTTCAGCATAAATTGTGGAGCTTTTTTCTCGAAATAGGAAGCAAGTTTCAAGAGGATGTCTTGAGAGCCATACCATCACTCAATGAATTGGCAGTCTATTTTTCTAATGTCGCCACGTAGACGTCGCCCTTTCTTCTAATTTTCTAGAGGACCTGATTACCTCGCACTAGACGTGTAAGGCTATTAATATATCTGATATGAATCTCAATCCCAATTTAATATTTCTTGTATTTTAAGGGCGATCTCTGCCGTCAATTATAAGCGGTATATATATCAATTCTACATATATTAGGGGATATCTAGTACGACTCTTTAATTACATGAAACGAAAGTGATTTGTGGACGTGGATGAAATTTTTTGGCTGGGCTATGAGTACTGAATGATTTTGAGTTGAATGGGCTTTCTTGGGCCGGGTTCTAATAAGGCTTTACAGGCTTGAAGCAAAGCTGAGAATCCGTAATGAAGTCCATGTTGGGAAAACCCCTTCCAATCCAATAGCTACTTTTTAAAGGGGTGTATATTTTCTTACCCGTCCAATCATTAAAGTTTCACTTTTTAAAAGATTAAAAATTAACTTTACAATTTTTAATGGTTAGATGACGAAAAAAGAACTATATAACCACCTTGAAAAGTTAGTATATATACAACACGAACAGGGTTGCATGCAACCCTATATAATGTGCAAGCTTCAGAGGAGCTGAAATGACTTTAAGTTTCTCAAAGTCATTCAACAACGTGCACAATGGGATTGCATGCAACCTCGTTCTCAACGTAGATTTATTATTGAAAAGTGGGTGGACTAAATAGCACTCACGAAAGATAGTCGATCATAATTATTGTTGATATTTAACTTAAGCGTATTAATAGAGCTTTCTTAGTTTGTTGATATTTAACTTAAGCGTATTAAGCGTATTAACTTAAGTAATAATAGAGCTTCATTTTCAACATGTTGAAGAGCAGCATTGTTACTGCTCACAATCTCGCAAAAGTTTTGTGATGATCTCCCACCATGTCTCAGACTGTGCTCGAATCCTCCTTGTATTTCTGACTCTATCATTTTTACTGACTGAGAGCTTTCTTAGTTTAGCAATAATGGGTTATCTTGTGTTCTTATAAAAAATGATTGAGGTTATTTTGCTTTTCCTTATTGCACCCCTACATTTTTCAGGGACTACACGGAGATGATTCCGATGCTAATTTTTATAGAGGATGTTTTCCTTATTATATATGTCATTATATCCGTCAATCAATTCGTTTTAAAATTTATAACTCCCTCAAATCAACTCTTATAGATTTGACATATTTTACACTTTTTTACCGTTAATTTTTGATAAATTTTTTTATGTATAAATGTTTAAATGAACTAATTTTCAGATATGATCATATATACAGTGAAAAAACATCTATCTCTAAAAATTAATTTATAAATCATGTTCATTTGAGACCTGCAAAATTTAGGGGACTTCAATGGGTGCAATAAAGAGTGGCTTAATAACCCCTCAAAAAAATTTAATAATAGAGGTGGACCATTTTAGGCATAAGACTAAGACATTTGTAAAACGCGTGAAATCAATAAAGTGTCACGTGATATATCTGGGTACTGAAAAAAAAAAAAATATGGATTGATCAGCCGCAACAAACTTTACGAATTCTTGTGAAAAGAGTCTCGACATTCCATGTTCAAGGAGGGGTCTGGAGTACATGGCCATGGCCTTCTTATTAAGCATTTGTGTACACTGTCATCATCATGTTACTCCCTCTCGATTGGAACCCTTCACTTTTATTTTCTTATAATAATTATTTTTTTTTTGGGATTTTGTGAAAAAGGTTTTACTTGTTTTACTGTCAATCCAGAAAATCTATGAAAACGAGGGTGAGCTTAGTAAAGATTTGTTAAGAAGAAAGCTCTTTTCGAATCCATCAAAACACCCCAACCCCCACCCAAAAAAAAAAAAAAACTACTTTTATGTCCTTGATGCCTCTTCATGTAATTCTAAGAGTTGGATTTGAGAATATTTAATGAGTAGCACTATTTGGAACGACGGCTGCCTAATGATGGTGGGGTTAGTGTTAATTCACAATGAATGTCTGAAATCACTAGAAAGATCTAGTAGGTGCCATCCAACCACACGAGGGTGTGAAAAATCCATAAAAACCACCACAAGTATATGATAGTTTGTTTGGACAAAGGATTTTGTGGGGACGATGGATTTGTTGGAAAAATAGAATATGATTTTTTTATCAAATTCCTATTCCCCACAAAATTCCTCTCTAAAATCCATTTGTCTAAACATACTATGAAAGAAAAATTCAATGTAAAGTAGCTATAAAAAAAACAAAGAAAAAACACTAACGTAATTACAAAAGAAAAACTACACAATAATACAATAACTGTAAGATTTGAACTCCGAACCTCTAAAAAAAAAAAGAGGAGTAACAACCAACATGTAAAGGAGTTGTATTCAAAAACCCATTTCATGTTTCAACCTAATTATCTACATTTTCAGAGATCATCTCTTGTATCCATTTTTTTTTGAAAAAGAAGAAAAACACTGAATCGTACCTAAATAGGAATCAAAAGTGACCTAAAATATTCCCCCTTATTAGTATGGTAGGTTTATATTTTTCAAACTTGTTTCATTTTTGTAAACTCATGGAGCCTACCATGTCCCACTAAAAAACAGTATTGGAACCATCCAACCCTAAATGTAGTGGAAAAAAGTGTGTTTGGATGTGGAAGACACAGAGTTGGAGAGGGACATACAACAAATGATCAAGTTGAGTTGAATGTCGTCATTACGTTAAAGAGCCCCCACACTGACACACTCATCAGTGACACGCACTCATACAAAATTACACACCCCACCCCCTTCATCACGCAGAACAAGTGAGTGATGTGATGAGAGATAAAGAAGAGAGAGAAAACTGAAATTAGAGAGAGAAAGTAGAGAGAGAAAGTAGAGAGAGAAACAGTGAACACCGACAAATTTGGCGCTAAAACTGGAGCTAATAAAAAGGGGTTATTTAGCTCTAAAATTAGTAGAACTCTGTCAATTCTGCCTTTCACAAAACAACTGTTGTTTTCCCAATATTCAATCCCCAAGACTCTCTGTATTACACTAAAAAAAACCCACCATTTTTAGGAACTTTTCAGTTACATTCTTAATTGCATTTTGTTCTCATTTGATCTTTTCTCTCTCTATAATATTTGGAGTTGGGCATGTCTGTTGAAGATCTGGGTTAGAGGGTTTTTCATTGAAGTTCTCCATTTGGAGATCGAAGCCTTCATCTGGTAAGGGGAATTTTTGTTTCTTTTTATGTCATTTCTGTGTGTTTATTTTTTGTGTTTCTTTTGTAAAATTCTTTGTTGTAATCTGGTTTTTGTTTTTGAATTAGGAATAGGGTTTGATGTTTGATGTTTTATTCTTGAATTTTGTTCTTGTAATTTGTTTGGTTCTCCAGATGAGTTGTTTTTCCTGCTTACGTCCTTCACGAAAGGACGTGAGTAAGATTGAAGACAGTACCGGAATTCGATCTCGTTCTCGCTATTCAGCCGGTTCATCAGGTTCAATTTCTCCAATTCTTTGATTCTCCTTGGTGATTTATTTTTCGTTTTACAATTTCTTATTGGTTTCCGTTCTGATTTTGCTTTGATTTGCAGAAAATGGTAAAAGAAATCTCTCTCTCTCTCTCTCTCTCTCTCTCTCTCTCTCTCTCTCTCTCTCTCTCTCTCTGAGAATAATGACAGTGAGAAATGCAGCTCTGTTTTGTAGCTTTTAAATTTGTGACTTTGTGTTTAGGACCTTTGGTAACACTTTTGATCTATACTCTTGGGTATTTTTTTTGGTTCTCATCTGTTGAAATTTCTACAGAAACTGGCATGAAGGTAATTTCATCCAACAGTAGAGACAAGGATAAGAACACCCCGAAACGCCATTCTGCACGTAGCTTCACATTCCGTGAACTTGCAACTGCAACGAGGAATTTTAAGGAAATTAATTTGATTGGAGAAGGAGGGTTTGGAAGGGTTTATAAAGGGCGGCTGGAAACAGGCGAGGCAAGATATTTTGATTGTTTTTTAATTTGATAAGAAGTTCAATTCATTCTCTCTTTGCACCTTTAAACTATTGTTTGATTCAGAACTTTTTGTTATGCTGCAATTGTTGGTTTGTATTATTTTTTGAATTGCACTAGTGGATGGGTTTTATCTGAGGTTTGGATTTCATGAGCAGATTGTTGCAATCAAGCAACTTGATCAGAATGGTCTTCAGGGGAATCAGGAATTCATTGTGGAAGTTCTCATGTTAAGTCTTCTACACCATTTTAATCTTGTCACATTGTTTGGCTACTGCACTGATGGAGATCAAAGGCTCTTGGTTTATGAGTACATGCCAATGGGAAGCTTAGAAGATCATCTGTTTGGTAAGAGGCCTTACCACAAAATTGAACAGCATTTATATACCTTGTTTTCTGAAATTTTAGCTGATCTGCGTTGTGGCTCATATTTGTTCTCATTTTCCTCTTTCCTTCTCGATTTCCTTGTGATCTCAATTGAGATTTTAGTAAGAGGGAAGAAAGGGAAACAAGAAAAAAGGAAAACATTCAGTGCAATGACTGTTGGACTGACGCCATTACGAAGTGATTTCAATTGAACTAGAAGTAGCATTTCTTTTTTGATTGGTAAATTAGGAGGTAGCATTATTGGATCAAGTAAAGATCCTCGATAGTGTTAGAACTTAGGTGGAGGAAGGTGCATTTGTTTGTCAGTGGTACTATTGATACCTCAACATCCTGTGCCACCTCAATTATACTATCTTGAAAGGAACCATGATCTTTAAAGACTGAGTTGTATGTGGGATTTTGAAGATATAGGATGTTTCTCTTAGGATCTTTTTCACATATATTTTTTTAATTCCACCCTGCCTATTCCCTTTCTGGATTTTGTAACATCTTATAATCGAAGCTCCATTTGTGTTTTTATTTTCAGACGTGGAACCTGACACGGAACCCTTGGAGTGGAACACAAGGATAAAAATTGCTGTTGGTGCTGCTCGGGGCCTTGAATATCTGCATTGCAAAGCAAATCCACCTGTTATTTACCGGGATTTGAAATCTGCTAATATATTGTTGGACAAAGAATTCAATCCCAAGCTTTCTGATTTTGGGCTTGCGAAATTGGGTCCTGTTGGCGACAACACTCATGTTTCAACAAGAGTGATGGGAACATACGGCTACTGTGCCCCAGAATATGCCATGAGTGGTAAGCTGACTCTCAAGTCTGATATCTATAGCTTTGGTGTTGTTCTATTGGAGCTGATAACTGGGCGGAAGGCAATTGACACCACTAAGAAGCAAGGAGAGCAGAATCTTGTTTCTTGGGTGAGTTATTGCTGTTGCTGCTTCTTGTTTTAATTATTTAATTCTGATGTTCATATTAAAATGCTTAGTACATTATGGACAAACTTTATCTTCTGATTACCCACATATGGTGAGCACCATAGAGGTTGTGCTATCTTCGGTCCTCTACTCCACGCCATAGTTGTGGGCTACCAATGCACTGTAGAAAGGGAGGGTATCCCTTCAATCTATTCACTCTGTAAAAATATTGATGGTTAAGATAACATGGTTACCAATCTTGCAACAGTTCATAATCTGATAGATGGCGTCCCCAATGCTATGATCTTAGACCTGTAGTGCATCCAATGCAAAGTTGAAGTCTTTTGAACAGTTTGAGAATTCTGATATTGATATAATCATATAAATTGATCGGTTGATACTCTTACAATTTTCTTCATCATTAGATCTTATAGTGTGCTTTGAGTTTCTAATTAGTAACTTGGCCTCGACTCAACAGGAGTCTGTTCTAAGGTGGATGAAAGGCCGAGCAGTTATCTTTATGAGTAAAGTGAAGTTATAATATGTCGGATTTAATAAATTTTGTCTGATGGATGGAATTCGCCATTGGTTAAAGTTACTAGACACTCTTTTATATCAACGTACATCAAAACTTGTCTGTTAATATCCGTCCTTTTCTTTTCTTTTTTTCATTCCAGTCTCGCCCTTTCTTTAAGGACCGCAGGAAGTTTGTTCAGTTGGTTGATCCTCTACTTCAAGGTCGCTTCCCTGTCCGCTGTTTGCACCATGCAATTGCAATTACTGCAATGTGTCTTCAAGAGCAGCCAAGCTTTCGCCCCTTTATAAGTGATGTTGTTGTAGCACTTGAATACTTGGCCTCTCAACCATACAACTCTGAAGCCAATACTCGTAGGATACGCAGTCCATCATCCTCTCCTTTGCAACAAGACGGGCTCAGTTTCTTTGAAACCAGATAATAGAAAGAGTTTCTGCATCTGTTTCAACGTTTTGGGGTACGAATAGATTAGTGTCAGATGATTGAGGTGCCAAGTAACTTATATTGGGTGGGATTCGTCATCAATTGGTTTCAGGCTTATAAAATAAGAGGAAAGAGAGAACATACCTCCTACCCTCAGATTGGAGAAGGTAAGAAGTATATGTCATTCCACATGCATTCATCCATCGTCTTTATAGACTCGGGTGTTTCACTTTCTTTAAAAGAATCATATTTCTGTTTAAGTTGTTATTTACCAAATTCTGCAGATGCTTCTAATAATGCATATATCAAAGATCAATTTACATAAGCTTTTATTCTCAACCCATTATGTGGAACGCTCTGCTTAGTTTTGCATTCTCCTCTGTTATTCGTGTAAGGATAGAAATAAAAACTCACAGCATGTGGTCATTTTTTACCCAATAAAAAAAAGGGTCCTAGAACCATGAATTCTTTTGTCTATTGTGTTCTAAAAGTGTTGAATTAAGAAAATCAGTTCTATCAGCTAGTCCAAAACATGTTCGACAAAGACAGGTTGTTGAAATTTGATATGCTAAAGATTGCACTGCTGATTAAGACCTCCCTTTAATTTGTATATACGGGTGATTAACAAGTAACCTTGTATGTGGGTTTATATGCATGCATATGTTTATAAGGAAAGATGTACCTTCTTCACATGCATAGGTGAGCTTGAATGATTTGGTTTTCTTACTCAGAGGTTCATACACTAACTGGTGCATTTTCTTTTTCTGTGTATGTGCTAAGAATGTGGTGCTTGTTTGACTTGATGAAGGTAGAAAGTGGACCTGTTCCTGATAACGTTTGTATGTAATCATATGCATGTAAGAATGTGTATAGACGAAAATGTATAGTATATACGTCTGCGTTTACGGCTTCTCATGATGAAAGAAACCAGGAGGAAATTGATCCTGTGGTGTTTGCTTCTCTCTCTAGTCAAGGAAAGAACATTTTGGTCACTGCTTGATTCAGAAGCACTTGTGGTGGGGTATTGGCAGAGGATGAAATTAGCAGTTTGCTTGTAAAGGGAGAACCTACTTTCCGGATGTATGGTAATGTTTTTTTTTTTTTTTGTCGAAAACTCTTTGTTATACTCTATTAAGACTCCTATAACTTTGTTGTTTTTTTGAAGTGATTGAGGTTTGAAGTTATAAGAGTTCTTCTTTTTTTTTAGAAGTAATTTATAATGCTATGTTTAGATGGCGGGAACGTGATTGAAGGAGAGGAATCGCAAATCCACCTCCTTACTTAGGTTTGCTATTCTCTATCTTTGGGCGAATCCCATTCTTTGGGAAATGAGATTCTGGGTTTAAAAAGGAAATTAAATTTCAAAATGAAATCACATTTCTGAGAGCTTGATTCTATTCTAGCGTTACAGAAATGTCAGTCAAGATGGACCACCCTGATTGTTGTTTTTTTTTTTTGTTGTTGTTTCTTAGCCTTATGTGTATTATAAATTTGGCTTGCATTAACAACCATTGGGTGATCCATCTAGATGGAGGCCCCATTCAGCCTCCCATTTAAGACTCTCTCAGCTGCCATGAGAAGGGAGAAAAGGGGGACTTTGGGGGAAAAACCTGTTCCCTCAATCAGGAATTCAAGCTGTCCAGCTGCCTCTTGAAGGGCCCGCAACTCTTCATGGCATATCTTAATGATCCGATGGGACCCATACATCACCCATCAAGACAATATTTATTTATGTATTTATTTTACTTTTAATAAATAGTTTTTGGGTTGGAAACAATGAATTTATTGGTTTTGATTGACCAAGTCAAAAGTTGGAAAATTATCTATAAAAATTAAGGGCGCGTTTGGTTCGTGATTTGAAAACTTGTTTTTAAAAACTAATTTACATCTAAACTAATATGCATTTTGTACTACATCCAGAACTGTTTTAAGATTTACAATAAAATCATGTATGATTTTACAAAACAAAAAAATGTTATTTTCTTTATTTTCAATGAAATCATTTTGGATTTTATAGCAAAGTCAAAAAAAATAGTTTTAGATGTGATACAAAATGTGGTTAGTTTAGGTGTAAATTAGTTTTTGAAAATAAGTTTTTTAATCGCGAACCAAACGGGCCCTCCCCATCCCACCTAATATAAAATAATGTAAGATCAGAACGTAAAGACAATCTGGAGGTGGGTAATACAATTATTTTTTAGGGGGAAATGTTAAAATCTTATTAAGAGAAGAAAAGAAGCAAACAAGCAGTAACAAGAGAAGATTTACAAAGCCATAATAGCCTCCTATCTGATCAAAAGATAAGTAAAACAATAACCTTTGAAGTATAAAGAATTATAAATCATCATCATCATAGATTTTCTACTTTTTTTTTTTTGGTAATGATATGGATTGGTCGTGGAGTAAGAAGGAAGTATGACTGACTCGGTTTGGGTCATCTGAAAAACAGCGAAATAAAAAGACTCGTAGGGTTCTTGTTTTTTCTTTAACCACTAATTAGTAAGAGGTTACTACGAGGGAGGTTATTGCACTCCCTCTTAGAACGCCCTCTTATAACACCCCCTCATGTGGGGCCCACATACGATGCATATAAGGGCTGATTTTTTTTATGGGATGTTCTTCTCAATATGTATATCATCATATTAAAAAATTAGTTCGTTCTAAAACTTCTAACCCCTTCAAATTAACCTTTGAAAATTAGTAACTATTTAGTAACTATTTGAGGGGTCAAATAGTTATCAATTTTTGATAAGTAATTTGAGGGGGTTAAAAGTTTTAGAACAGACTGATTTTTTAATATGATGATATACATATTGAAAAGAACATCTCATAAAAAAATCAGCCCTTGGATGCATCGTATGTGGGCCCCATAGGAGGGGGCGTTATAAGGGGGCGTTCTAAGAGGGGGTGCAATAACCTCCCCTCACTATATATTTGGGTTTTAGTGGTAGTAAGAATAATGAGTCACCTTTTTTGTTGTAGGGATGACACTTTTGTACCGATGGAATTATGGAAATGGAAGTTGCTGTTTGGCCCGACCAAATGACAAAATAAATGCCAGATTTTTATGTGGCATGGTGGGTCCCACTGCCACATAAGTTTGGAAAAACCACTCATAACACTTTTAGAAGGGGAAAAGTGGTGGGTCCTACCCTGTCACATAAGGATCTGGCATTTGTTTTGTCATTTGGTCGGGTCAAAAAGCTTTATTGTATGGAAATTTAGATGAGATGCCAGATGCAGACGTGGCACCTTGGGACCCATCTGCTCTTCTCTTTTAAAAATGATTTTGGACATCCTTTCAAAAAGACGCACTCATATTTTAGATTCTCACAACATCTTTTATGAGCCAACCGTGGTGCAATATCTGTTCTCCATAAGAATTTGGAAAATTTGTACTTTGTAGTTTCAACAACTCTTGGAGGCACCTTATAATTCACAATTTCAAGGCGGATTTTGTATTCCGTACCGAAAAAATTCCGATTGGAAAAATACTGTTGTACTTACAAATCAACGGTGGGATTTTTAATGACATTCCTCAGTTGGTCAACATTGTTTTGACCATGGTCTACATGTCAAATAAAAGTAGGGAACATGTATAGAAAAAAAAAGTCTGGATTTGGGTACATCGTTATTCTTACATTGGTTGTGGAGACATACCTACTAAAAATATATTATTCTAAAATTTTTATTCCCATCAACAATTAATCGGAAGTTGATTAAAAATTAACGGTGAACAAAAAAAAAAGAGTCAATTTTTAACGGGACTAGCAGTTTTAAAATTAGGTGATTTTTGGAAAAAATAATCTACAAGGTGAAGAGAACATTCTAAAAAGAATATTAGTCTTTAGATCAGGGCCCACATGCCACTGTACATGTGTACGCGGATCCATTCTCAATAGAAAAACCCAAAAACATAAAGAAAAATGAAGAACATTATGCCCTAAAAATAATAATAATAACAAAAGCCTAATAGAAATTTACAGGGCCGGCATTGAAAAAGAGGTGGAATTGTCTAAATTACCCTTATAATGGATGGACTGATAGTGAGACCATACTTGAGACCGTTGACAAATATCAATTTCATTACAAATTTTAAAACAGAAAATGGAAAAGAAGAAGAAATTTAAGATTGGTAAACTTGAAGGAGAAGAAGAAGAATGAATTAATTAAAGAGAGGAGGAGGACCATCTCTCACCCTTTAAAACCAGAAATTATTTAAGGCACAGAAGAACTGAAGAAGGTGAACATGTCAATAATCTCTGTAACTAGTTTAAACTAGCTAGAGAGAGAGAGAGAGAGAGAGAGAGAGAGAGAGAGAGAGAGAGAGAGAGAGATTGGCTATGGGTAATTGTTGCTGTTGGGGAACTCATGATCATGTTGAGAGTCAAAGAAGCCCCAGCACAATCAGACCTTCAAGCAGCAGCTTAGGTACCTGATGAAACCCTCCACATCATCAAATATTATCCTTTTTCTTTTTAATTTCGATTTATGTTTCTTTCTATTAATTATCATACAAAAATATCACTTTTTTCGTTTCTGGGTACTCTTAAAATTTGCAGATTTTTATGGATTATTTCCTTTCTGGGTACTCTTTAAATTTTGCTCTGTTTTTTTTTTCTTTTTTGAAATCGTCATTCACTCTGTTTTAAGTTTTAAATTTTTTTTTTTTTGCTTTGGAATTGCACAGTGGCACCGAAGAACAACAGCGATGAGAGCGCGATTAAGAGCAACGGAAGAAGCACCCGCCAAGAGGATTTCAATGAAGGAAATAAAATATCAGAAACCCCAAACCTCAAAATTTTTAGTTTTGGAGAATTGAAGAGTGCAACCAGAAATTTCAGACCTGATTCTGTGCTTGGTGAAGGAGGTTTTGGGAAAGTTTTTAAGGGTTCAATTGATGAGAAAACTTTCTACTCTTCTTCATCATCCAAAAATATTGCTAATAATAATAATAGTAGTAGTGGAAGTCATCTGGTAATTGCAGTCAAGAAATTGCATCGTGAAAGCTTACAAGGACTTCAAGAATGGCAGGTATAAATTTCAACATAATTAAAAAAAAAAGATATTTACAATTATTTATTTTTAATTCTGTTTTCATGGGTGTTTTTTTTATATATATTTTTAAATTATTTTAAGGAATTTTATCGGTATATTCTAAGTATATATATATATATTTTGTATTAGTAAAATATCAAATATTTGCTGTAACTAAGCAGAAGAAAAATGCAAACTTAAAACACTTATTTATTTTTTTTGAAAGTTTCCAACTACATTTTTGTGGGCCCATTTCAAAGTATAACCCTTCAAATATATATTTCAGTTTGAAAATAAGGATAAGCTTTACATAATTAATTTGCATATTACAAGTCTTGCTGCTGTTTCAAGGAAGCTAGCCTAGTGTTAAATGTTAATTAATTAAGTTTTTTTATTTTTTTATCAGGCAAATTTTTTGAATTATTTAAGTACTAACAAACTTGTAGTGTAAACTAAAAATTTATAGATAAATGAACTATTATTTAAGTCATTAAAATTTGAAGTGATTTTTTTTTTTTTAATTTGAAGTGTTTAATTTCCTATATACTTATGATAATCAATAATGTTGATGCAGTCGGAAGTGAATTTGTTAGGGAGGCTTTCACATCCAAACCTTGTAAAGCTGCTGGGATACTGCTGGGAGCATAGAGAGCTCTTACTCGTTTATGAATTCATGCAGAAGGGCAGCTTGGAAAACCACCTCTTCAGAAGTAAGACAACCTAGCTAGATACTAGTTCAAAAAAATTACACCAATTAATATAGACTGTATTATTTACAATAATTTTTAGATTATTCTGATTAACTATTCTTAATTTTTAATTTGGTTTTGGGACGTACGCTATGTTTTGACAAAACTCTTTTACCGTTAGATAGAATAATCCAACGATTATCTATTTACCGATGAGTTCTTTTAACTTAAGAATTGGTCATTTAATCTAGAAAGTGATAAAGATTATTTATCAGCAAATTTATAAACCATCAAATGATTGGAATCAATGGTCGAATTCCTTTTAATGTCAAAACCTAGTGCCCCAGAATCTTGACCTATTTTTAGTTAGGAACAGTTTTAATTATACCCACCTAATTTTATATTGAAAAATGCTAAACTTACGGCATTTTCCTACTGCAAATCTTATTGCCTAGTTATTCCATAGTTCTCAAATAATCTCCTACCCTTGTGATTTGTGTCATTCCCAAATCGACGCAAATACCTCTTAAATAGTCTTTGCAATAAGATTGGCAGTACACTTTGTAGTAACTGTAGCATCACCATTTTATATTCTCAAACAGTTCCTAATATTTAGGAAATAGGTTGTGTTACCTACATACGTTGGTCAGAATTGAGATAAAAATTGTGTGGATTAATTGAGAATTGCACCACTAGCTAGGATCCTAGTTAATTGGAGATGACCTCTTAGATTTACGTGTTCATCTTCTGCAATTCACGTTTTTATGGAGGTGAAAAATATAACTACCACTCCTAAATCAAAAATTCATTTCCACTTAGGATTCCAATAATGAGGTACAATGACTCATAGGAAAAATGAAGATAGCATTGAGGTTGTATTTAGACCATTTCTTATTTGCTACAGTTTTGAGCCGTTGCAAAATGGATTAGAACCCTAACACCCCAATTAGAAATAGTTTGATGTTCATAATTTGTAATTTAATTGAATGATCTTTGTATGTAGAGGGTTCAGCTGTTCAACCTCTGTTATGGGGAATCCGACTCAAGATAGTAATAGGAGCTGCTCAAGGCCTAGCTTACCTGCACACCTCCGAAAAGCAAGTCATTTACAGGGACTTCAAGGCCTCTAATATTTTACTTGATGGGGTAATTAATTAACATTCTTAATTAACTAAATTAATATCTCATCATCTAATCCTTCAATATTTAAAATTTGTTGTAATCCAAATAAAGTAAAACCAATTACTACAAAAAAAATAAGAAAAATTGCTCATATTTTTTACTTGAAGAACTTCAATGCCAAATTATCTGATTTCGGGTTAGCGAAAAATGGTCCCTCAGCTGGCGATTCTCACATTACTACACGTGTCATGGGCACGTATGGGTACGTGGCTCCCGAATATGTTGCAACAGGTAAGTTCGTAATGGAGACCACATTTTCAATTTCATTTGACAAAGTCGCTTCCCTTTATATAATATTAGTATTGACGTATGTATATGAAAAAAAAATTTGTTGACGATGGAGCAGGGCATTTGTACGTAAAGAGCGATGTATATGGCTTCGGAGTGGTAGTGCTCGAGATGCTAACAGGCCAACGAGCTCACGACACGAATCGTCCAAGTGGACAACATAATTTGGTGGATTGGTTGAAGCCGAGCCTATCAAATCCGAGGAAACTAAGACGAATAATGGACCCAAGATTAGAGGGTCAGTATCCAGCTAAAGGAGCAATTCAGGCAGGTCAACTCATTTTGAAATGCCTCGAACCTGATCCTAGAAAACGTCCATCTATGAATGAAGTTGTGGAGGCTTTGGAAAAGATTCAAGCCATGAATATTGAAGATAAGAGGCCCTAAGCTGCTCCGACTCAAAGAGTCAAACACCGGCTTAACAACCAGTAATCAGAGCCCTAAATAAGCTAGCAGCTCATAGTACGAGTGAAATGCATTTTAGTCTAGTTGTTATTTTGAAAGTTATTTGTTTTGTAAAGACTACTACTAATTAATTTAGTGGGCTGGAGGTCTGTTTTGTAATACTATTTTTTTTTTTATCCTTGATCGATGTTTTTTGTAAATACGTGAGAAAAAAAAAGGGAATAGAAGACATTTAAAAAAAAATTTATGTTAAAAACTCAAATTGTATTAAGCAAAAATAGAATAATTTCGTTCTTTACATCTATTTATATAATAATCAAAGCTTCTTAATCTTAAAAGAAATCAAACAGGAAAGAAACTTGAAATGAAACAAAGAAACTACTGAAATAAAATAAACTTTCTTTAAAATAATAAAACTATTAATTTAAAGGCTAAAACGATGGAATTTAGCAAAATTTGATCTTGAGAATTCATGTTAATGCATGATATGATTCCTGAAAATCTCGACGTTTCCAAATGATCTTACAAATTTCATGCAATTAAAACATTGGGAAATCGAGATTCCAATCATGTTTCTATTACTTTCTTATCTTTTTTCTCTTAGATTTTTTCTAGGACTTAGACTTAGGCTTGAACTTAGATTTTTCAATCACTTCTATGAAAAAAAATTTATTGTTTTCTAATATACGTTTTATTACTTAGCGAAAAAAAAAAAATCGCTTCTATGAACCTCTCTACATCACGAATAAAAGTAAAAATTAACTACAACAAAAAATTTGCTCATATTTCCCGTAATTTTGTTATTTGAAGAACTTCAATGCCAAATTATGAAAATGGTCCCTTAGCAGCTGGCCGCGATTCTCCGAATGAGAGACGTTACGTGGTCACATATGGGCTCATGATGCCTCCCGAATACGCAGTCACAGGTAAGTACAGTTTTATACATTAAAAACGAAAACAATATGGTTACATTTTTGAGGATATTCTAATTCATTTTTTTTTTTTTTTTCTTTTTAGATCGGTGGAATTGCACTTTATGGGTTTGAACCCAGATTACAAGTACCGTGCATCCCCTAGCAACTTTACTACTCTAATAGAGTGATATTTAAGAATCTTGTAATTAACTCGTCTTCATATGTTTGTGCAAACATTTTAATTTTTATTATTTGTTATTTTAAATTAGATATTTTATAATTAATTAACTAGTCGTGCAAACAATTATGTCAAGAATTGGATTTTTATTCGAGAATAAAACTAGGTCAATTCGTTCTCACTCAAAAGTTAGCTAATTATATGAATTCATTGTGGAATTCTGTTCAACGGTAAAGTTCCTTCAGTTCACGAACTTACTAACTATGGTCTAGCCGGAACAGAAAATGAATGAGAATTCGTCATCATGTAGTGAAATTCCACAACCATCTTCGATTAATTACTTCTCACGGTAGATAAGAGAATCAAATTGCTTTGTTCCTCTAGATGGATCGTCGTATAAACTTTAGATTAAAAAAAAAATCATAATAATAATAATTTTTGTTTCATTGATTGAAGAAGAAAACGAGGGTTAAAATCAAGGAAAATTTCAATCAAAATCACATTTTTGTTTTATTTGTTTTTGGTAAGCAAGAAGTCTAGACCTCTTAGAGCACCTACTAGTCCTCCTGTTAGGAGTTCCGAAGTATATCTGGAGAATTAACCCTATGGAATTGACCATCAAGGAGATTCAAAGTCTCAACTTCTATGTTATAAAGTGAGTGTTACACTACTGATAAAAAAAAAAAAAAAAAATTGGTGAGTGTTACACCATTATGCCATACCTAATGTTCAAATTTAGAAAACTCTCCAAAAATAGGCGACTACATCAATAACAAAAATCCAATGGAAAATAGAAATCTTCATCTAATTAAGATCAAGTTCGTGTTCGTCATCGTCTTCGTTTGATTCTGTCAGCATCTTGTTTGCTCTTCTAGGAGTTCTTCGTCTGCCTTTGAAGTGAGGAGATAACATCCATGTGTTATTTGTGGACCAACTGGAGGGGACAAAGTAAATAAACCTACTACAGATGTCACATGGAATTCTCAAAAAATTTTAATTTTGTTAACAAGTGTTCTAAGGGCACATAATAAGCTTTTAGGTTTTATGTTTTGTTTAGTTTCTTAAGTTTGTTTAAATGGCCTGATATTTTTTATATGTATGTTATTTATACTATTTGGATCATATCTAAAAAAATTAGTTCAATCTGATACCTCTAGCACCACAGACACTTAATTAGACTTTAACTAGCCCCTGTGCAAGGCACGAGAGCTTCTTTTAAAAAAAATTTAAATTTTTTTATTAAATAATTAAAATTTTTTGTTGTTTTAGATTTGACCATATGTTTATAATGTAGGTTTTTTAACCCATACCTAAGAGAAGAGATTTGTTAACCCAATAATAAATAATAGATTGAGCTATATGTTTATAATGTAAGTTTTTTTAACCCACACCTAAGAGAGAGGGTTTTGTTAACCCAAGGTTTCTCCTATAGTATATTACTAGCCTCCATATCCCGTGCAAGGCACGGGGGCTTCTTTAAAAAAAAAGTTTGAATTTTTTTATTAGATAATTAGAAATTTTAGTTGTTTTAGAATTTGAATTAATGTTTATAATGTAGGTTTTTTTAACCCGCACCTAATAGAGAGAGTTTTGTTAACCCAATAATAAATAATAGATTGGGCCATATGCTTATAATGTAGGTTTTTTTAACCCACACCTAACAGAGAAGGTTTTGTTAACCCAAGGCTTCTTCTATAGTATATTAGAATAGATAACTAGTCCCCAAATCCCGTGCAAGGCACAAGGGGCTTCTTTTAAAAAAAAAATTTGAATATTTTCTTAGATAACTAGAAAATTTAGTTGTTTTAGAATTTAAATTTATGTTTATAATGTAGGTTTTTTTTAACCCACACTGGTTAGGTAACCATACTGTTTTTGAGGATGTTTTGGCCATTATCCCTAAAAAAATTTAGTTGTTTTAGATTGGGTCATATATTTATAATGTAGGTTTTTTTAAGGGCAAACTAGGGTTACCCCCCCAGTTGCTAATTGAAATTAGGGAAACCCCCCCATACTAATCATATTTAGGGATATAACCCCAAAATTACTTTTCCGTCAACTTCAAAGTTAACCGACATTATTACTTAATTTTTTGACTGAATTGCCCCTACTTGTCCCCCACGTTTTCAACTAAATGGTGTTTTTTAAAGTAAATACCAAAAATGCCCTGGTAGTTTCATAGAGCTAAAAAAAATACCAAGAAAGCCTCTTGTAGTTTCATAACCAGAGAGAGTGAGGGACGATTTCAACAAAATGAGAGATTGAGGAAGAAGAAGAAGGTGCAACCATGAAAGGGGAAAAAGCACTCTTACCTTTTTGAGTCTTAAATCTTCATCAAGTTGTCAATCTAAGGTGAGATTCATAATATTCTCTCTTGTTAGAATTAATTTGAAATAGGGTTTGAGTTTTAGAAATTAGAATCCTAAATCCTAATTATTTTGTAAATTTATTTATGCAAAATTTAGGGTTTGAGACTCCTTATACCTAATTAAACAATGTTTATAAGGTTTTCCAAATTAGGTNGGTAACCCTAGTTTGCCCTTTTTTTAACCTACACTTAAAAGAGAGGGTTTTGTTAACCCAAAGGCTTCTCCTATAGTATATTATAATAGATAATAGATAATAGATAGTGTGAATGAACGACTGACATTTAAAGTGATTTGTTTGGAGGGTTAGATATCTCTGATTGAGCTGATTTTTTGTGTACATCTTATAAATAATGATAACATTATGTCTACAAAAATTTGACTGATTTGAAGACCTCTGACTTGCAAAAAAAAGTTCCTTAAAAAATAACTTTATTGTGAACACTAAGGGCACACATTAAGAGGACCCAATTTTAAATTACTCTTCATGAATTACAAACTACATCTTGTTAAAGGTACCACGTGTCAAAAAACTAAAGAGTCAGTATCCAAAAATGGACTTCTTGCATTTTCTTACCGATCCTATAGTTGTTGTATATTTTCACACCTCTCGTGATTTGTGTCATTTTTAAATTAACGTAAATACTTTTCTAAATAGTCTAAGCTTAAATAAGACAGTAAGCATAACATCACTTGTCGGTATCAAGGGCCGGTTCATTAAATGTGAAAAGGATGGTGTCATAGTCGGTACCATTGTCACGTTGGTTAGAAACCACTCAACACTTTTGGGAGGAAAAATGTGGTAGGCCAACCTACCACATAAGCATCCAATACCTTTTGGATCCACCATTTCAAAAGTGGTGCCGGATGCTTATGTGCCTGTCCAAGAATCATTATTTTAAATATTAAATACGGACAGACTGGCTCCCCACCAGATTCACATTTTAATCGAGCGGAATTGGAAAACCATGATTGTGATCTTTCACTTTTTATGACATCAAAACTTAAATTACCTAATTTTAACTCTCAAAAGGTGCTATATAGGTTGGTTAGATTATTGAATGCAGTAAACTAACAAAAATAAAAGTTAGTTGAATTAATGCAGTCTATGTAGGGTTTTAACAAGTATAAGAAGCCCTAAAAAAGTTTTGATCTGTGTTTTGGTTAGTTGGTTTTGGATTACAGAGGTGATCTGCTTAATCAGGTAAGCTTTTGATCTCTTTAAGAACTATTTCTTTCACTTTGTGTGTGTGATAGATTTTATCTTTCAAAAGTTAGTTTTTTTTGTTCTAATATCTACCACATTTTGTTTAATTATAGAATTCTTGAGAAGTTAGGATAAAATATAAAAAAATGGGTTTGCAAGGGAAAAAAAAACATCTATTTTGTCTTCCAATTTCTAACTAAATTAGCTATCTTTAGTTAAATTGTGATTACTGTAGTTGAAACTAAAAGGCTTAGGCAAACTGTTTGATAAAATGCTTCAGTGATGCTTTGCAATATTATGCCAATTTTCCTACTAGCTCTTCAATCTTGAATATGATTCAATGCATACAAAACAGCAAAATGCTAAATGGGTGTTCATAATCCGGTGTTGTAAGCTCTTTTTTGTAGATCACTGCAAATAACTGTCGACGGTTAGGATTTTCTTACAGTTAAGTAAATTAAGTGATCCATTTTTATTTTATCTTTCTGACTCCAAAAACTGTGTGGCTGAAATTGTAAACTACGTATGTTGAAGCAAGTAATTTCGATTAAGATCAACTTGTTGGTAATATTTATTGAGTTATGGCTCATCTAAGAGGGGGCTCCCCACCATAGATTGCTATTTCTTCTATTCAAATACATGTTTATCTGTGTAAGAAGTTTTTCTAAGTTGGCTCTGAATTACCACTCCTTATCACAAAGTTAATGAATTATACTTTTGGTAGAATATACTGATTTTTTTGGGTTTTTACATGAACAGGTCATTGTGGTGATCTTATCTTGGCTTCCAGTTAAGTGAAAAAATGAAGTCCCTTAATAGGATTAACGGGTTCTTTGGAAAACTGGGTTATGTATTCCGAAAGTGCATCTTCCATGTGCTATCTGTGGGTCCTATCCCCACTCATATTGCCTTTATCATGGATGGGAACCGGAGGTATGCCCGGAAACTTAATTTGAAAGAAGGGTCTGGCCATAGGGCTGGATTCTCGGCTCTTATGTCCATGCTGAAGTATTGCTATGAGTTGGGGGTGAAGTATGTAACAGTATATGCTTTCAGTGTTGATAATTTCAACCGATCGCCTGAAGAAGTTCAGTCTGTGATGGATCTGATGCAGGAGAAAATTGAGGAGTTGCTTATGCAGGAGAGTATTGTGAACAGCTTTGGGATTAGGTTGCATTTCATAGGGAACTTGAAGCTCCTAAATGAGACTACCAGGGCAGCAGCTGAGAAGGCAATGACAGCTACAGCCAAGAACGACAATGTTGTGTTATTGATTTGCGTGGCATATTCTTCTACCGATGAGATCACGCATGCTGTCCAAGAATCTTGCCGTGAGAAGCTGTGTAAAATACAGGAATTAGAATCAAGTGGGTCTGGTGGTGATCTGATTGGAGTTGATTATAATGAGAATGATCAAGAGTTTGCAATTAAGTTATCAGATATCGAGAGACACATGTACATGTCTGTGAGCCCTGAGCCTGACATTCTAGTCCGTACTTCTGGCGCATATCGCCTGAGTAATTTCCTTCTCTGGCAGACTACACACTCCTATTTGTATTCTCCAGTGGCTCTTTGGCCGGAGATCTCATTTTGGCACCTGGTATGGGTGGTCTTGAACTTCCAGCATGTTCAGCCTACTTTGGAGAAGAGAAAGAAGCTAGTTTGAATCATATGGTCGTAGAGTTGTTTATCTGCTTCTGGATTATCTTCTGGTTTTATTGCATTATAGATATATTTCTGCCTGCTCTCGATTTCTTCTCGAATCTAAGGACAAGTGGAATTCGTGGGTTATCTTCGAAGATGGGACATTAGAAGAAAGCATAATTTTGGGGGAATCTTGGCAGTTGTACTGGGCTTATACAAACAGGTTTAATGCTTCGACAATATCTGTCTATCAGATCTTTGGCCCAACTAGTTATGTCCCATATATTTATAGGGTGATATAGTGATCCAATTATTATTCATCTTCATCTTTAGCTTCTTTTGCCTACAGCTTCTTTTACATGGCATGTAGGTTATTATTGTAAGAGGGTTGCAATAGTTCTCTTGCACCTCAATCTTTTTTACTACTGTAATGGTGTATGATTAACCAATTGAAATGGGAGAATATTTGCACGTTTCTATTGACATTGCAGGTGAGGCACATTGTCCGTTTTACGTTAATCATTGATCTGTGGCCACCACACACAATGCACGCATAGCAGCAATGCCAAAACCTTGTAAGCCCAACATAGAGATGCTAGTAGTATCCTTCAGTAGGATTGAACCCAAAACCTCCCCTGCAGAGGTTGAAGGAGTACACTTTAGTTGCTCCGTTGAAGGCCAACAACCACTCGATAGAGTGGTCTGAGGCATGCGTCATGGGATCATATTTCCAGCAGGCACCCTTCCACAATGGAATGTGTTGAAGGGCTTCTTACCTCTAGGTTCATCCCTAGAGCTAGTTCTAGCTCGGATGTCTAACCCGGATTCCATCCTGCACAGTTGTGGCGAGCATCAAATGGCGTTACCTATATATTAGAAAAAAATGATAAAAATAAATAAGTAGCTCTGTTGAAGGGTCCAGTTTGACAATAGCATGAAGGGTTATGAACTTTTTTGTTCATGAAATTCAGTAAATATAATTGATGTGGATTTCCCAGATCCCTTTTCCTTTAAATTCAGAAAGGAATAATTGCAGAAAGTGTTCACCCAGGCTGCTTTAAATTGTTCTTCACAATCAGCCCAGTTCATAAAATAAGGGAAAATAACAATTCAGGCATGAAAAGTTCAACACCATCGGGAATTCACAAAATGAATCACATTTTTAAAGAAATTATTAGGGCCCGTTTGGTTCGCGATTGGAAAACTTGTTTTCAAAAACTAATCTACACCTAAATTAAATACATTTTGTATCACATCTAAAACTATTTTTTTGACTTTACTATAAAATCCTAAATGATTTCATTGAAAACAAAGAAAACAACATTTTTTTGTTTTGTAAAATCATACATGATTTTATTGTAAATCCTAAAACAGTTTTGGATGTAGTACAAAATGCATTATTAGTTTAGGTGTAAATTAGTTTTTGAAAACAAGTTTTCGAATCGCGAACCAAACGGGCCCTTAGCTTCTCAAAATTGTCCACAAAAATATTCTCTTTCATGTCCCTAGATTCCTAAAATGAAATTTGTCTCTCAAAACTACCTAAACAAAGTATCTCACAGAACCTATTACCACTTGCTCATATCTTCCCAAAATTCTTCAAGGAACAAAAGATGAGGAGTAATGCTAGGAACAAAAGATGAGGAGTAATGCTTAATTGGACTATGATTTTCTCATCGTTGTTTGCAAATCAACTTTTGGAATTAAGAAGTTTTAAAATGAGCTAATTTTTAGTGAGGACGTGTGGTTCACCATGTAGATCATCCTCAGAACCCTTGGATCATATCCATGTGGACCCACGAAACTTGGAAATGAGAGTGTGATAATTTTGCCACTATTTTGGTGGGAAAGAATTAAAGAAAACATTTTCCAAAAATTGACAATTGAAACTCTTTTCTTCATGCAGTTCAGCCTTTTGAACAGATACCGTTATTCAACCGTGGTTTTTTCATGTTCTACATAAAAAATTGTCAATTGAAAGTACATGACACTAAAAATCGGCTGAAATGTCTTCCCAAAACTATTCTCTCGATTATTATAATTTCCGATAAAAACCGAAACTGATTTTGTGTAGGCTCTGTTTTCTTTTTGTGATTTGTTGGTTTTGGTGCAGTAGTCATCTGGTAAATCAGGTAAGCTCTTAATCTCTTCATAGACTTTTATGGAATTTGATGTTCGGGATTTCATTACATTTAAGCAAGTAATTTTGGTTAAAGATCAACCTGTTTATTATGATTTATTTGAGCCATGATAATAGACTTCTTGTAATCAAATACAAGTTTTGTTTTTGTAACGAGTTTGTCACAATTAGCTCTGGGGATATGATTTTTTGCTTCTACGGAACCTTGGGTTTTGCATGAACAAATCCTCTGTGCGGAACTGATTTTTGTTTATACTTCATCAGTTTTTGAAAATGCAGGCCCTTAATACAATTGGAACTAAATTCCTTGGAAAATTGGGTTATCTATTCCGAAAGTGCATCTTTAGCGTGGTCTCTGTCGGTCCTATCCCGACTCATATCGCCTTCATCATGGATGGAAACCGTAGGTATGCCCGAAAATATAATCTGAAAGAAGGGTCTGGCCATAGGGTCGGATTCTTGGCTCTTATGACCATGCTGAAGTACTGCTCTGAGTTAGGGGTGAAGTATGTAACTGCATACGCGTTCAGTGCCGATAATTTCAAACGACAACCTGTAGAAGTTCAGTATGTGATGGATCTGATGCAGGAGAAAATTGAGGAGTTACTTAAGGAAGAGAGCACGTTGAGCAGATTCGGGGTTAGGTTACATTTTGTAGGGAATTTAAAGCTCTTGAAAGAGTCTACCAGGGCAGCAGTAGAGAAGGCAATGGCAGCCACAGCCAACAACAACAATATTATGGTATTGATCTGTGTGGCATATTCCTCAACTGATGAGATCGTGAATGCTGTCCAAGAATCTTATAACGAGAAGCACCGTAAAGTACAAGAACAGGACTCAAGTGGCTCTGGTGGTGATCTGATTGAAGTTGATAGTGATGAGAATGATCAAGAGTTTGCAATTAAGATATCAGACCTCGAAAGACGCATGTACATGTCTGTTTTCCCTGAGCCTGACATTCTAGTCCGTTCTTCTGGCGCAAATCGCCTCAGTAATTTCCTTCTCTGGCAGACTACAAACTGCTATTTGTATTCTCCGGCGGTTCTTTGGCCGGAGATCTCTCTATGGCACCTAGTATGGGTCATCCTGAACTTCCAGCGTGTTCAGCCTAATCTGGAGAAGAAAAAGAAGCAACTTTGAATCTTATAGAACTATGATCATCAGATCTTTGGTCCAACTAGTTTCTGTACCGACACTTCTGTTAATGAAACTCCATAATGCTTTACAATGAAAATGAAAAACTGGTCAAATATGAAAACAAAAACAAAGTTGAGAGTTTTTTTTTAGAAATCCTCCTTTATTAGTTGAATACAGCACTGTTTAACTTTAAGTACATGAACCATCATCAGTGTCATCTGACATCAATAGTAAACAGGATTACAGAATACAGGAAAAACATCAACTTTCTTATGCTTTGACAACATTGACACCCTTCTCTACATTTACTCACCTCTTTCATCCTCTGCTCATCACCTTCAAATGCTTGGCCTCACGTTAAGGCGAGTAGCGAGCTTCTGAACCAGAAATTTGTCAGCCTATTACCACAGCATATCATGAAACAGCGAGCACGTCAATATATTAACCATTTCAAATTAGATAGTATGTCCTTCCGTAGTACTCTCTAGTTTTAGTTATTGTCAAATTATCAACCTGTTCTACTGTTAATTGTTATCCTGACTCATGATTAAAATATTGAGGTTAAATATGCTATGGAATTTAAGTATAATAAAAAATATTTTTATACTATAATAAAAATATGTTGAATAGTTTTTTTTTCCCTTTGGGGGTGGGGGATGGGAATAATACAATAAACATTTTGAAGTATGAGAGTCTTACCTGAGACCAGTATGAGATCCAGATGCTGCGGATTTCATGGGTGACTCTTGGGTCGGACAAAGCATCAATCCATCTGCAGATAAATCTCTCTTGCCTGCCAAATAAAAATAAATAAATAAAAGAAGCGAATAAAACACAAGTTAACATTGAATAGTTCATACTTTCATGTGAAGTGAGCGAGCTTAGGTACCTCTCTGGTGAAAAGGATTGATATCTTTCTCCAGGCTGCTTGAAGTTGTTCTCATTCTCAATGATGCAGTGTGTTAACCAGAGGATTATGTAACAGCCCAAAATTAATATATCAGATACATTATTATCAAAAAAATATATCAGATACATTTTTTGGTTTTTCTATAAAATTTATTTAAATAAAAATGTTACAGAAATTCTTAGAATTATAGAGACCAGAAAAATTAACTGTTTAAATTAGAACAGGTCAGCTGCTTAAAAGAGAAAATAAAGGAAAGAGAAAGAGATGAGGCTGGGTACTTTCCAGCTCAACTTCAGGTCACGTTTTTGACATTGCAGAGAGTACATAACTCCCGCTAAACCTAAGGTAGTAATAGAAACTAACCTTCTCGCGCTTCCTAGAGCAGATAGCTGGTGGAATGGGATAACTCTCTGCATGACGGACATAATCGTATCTTGAGGGGAAGTAATTGACCTACAACATTGTCTCATTAGAGGATAATTCAAGGGATAACACTAAGGCCCTGCTTGGTATGCATGGAAAATTTGCATCTGCAGTTATTCCTAGTCAAAAGCTGCTTGGTATGGTATTCCTCTGCTAGTTAGGATACCTATGGCCTTATTTGTCCATGCAAACTACCACTACAACAGCTGTGGTAATTTGCATTCTGCAAATTTTTCCTGCATACCAAGCAGGGCCTAAAACAATATATTCGAATCCTAAACCACTCATGTTTTACACCAATCTCAATATACGCACTAAAAACAATAAAGTATTCATAAGCTCTTCAAGAAGCATAAAAGATGATTTTGATAAAAAAAATAAAAATAAAATGGCTTGAGATGCGAGAGCAAAATACCTCCTCATCCCTGTGCATAAAATTCATGAAGCCCTCATGATGATTGTTGTAGTGAGCACACTTCAGAGCATTTGCTGGAAGCTGCAAGTAATTTGGCCCAAGATGGTGCCTCTGAGTATCAGCGTAGGAAAATATTCGAGTCTGGAGCAACTTATTGCCGAATAGTAGATACCAGGTACTATAATGGCAGGGCAAAATGCAAGCTGCTCATTCTCTGCAAAGAAGTTATCGATATTCTTGTTCAAGACCAAGCGACCAACTGACTGCAGCGGGAAGATGTCCTCCGGCCAAGTCTTCGTGACATCAAGTGGGTCAAAGTCAAACGTGTCCTCATGATCTGGATCAATCGTTTGGATAAAAAGCTTCCACTCAGGATAATTTCCCGCCATGATCGAGTCATAGAGATCCTTGGTAGCATGACTGTGATTTGCCCCTCCAACTTGAATGGCCTCATCTTCCAACAGAGACTTGACCCCACAAGTTGGTTTCCAATGGAACTTCACATAGTGTGCTTTTCCATCCTTGTTGATGAGAGTATAAGTATTAACACCAGAACCTTCCATGTGCCTGTAATCCTGTGGAATGCCAATATCGTCGAAGAGGAAGGTAAACATATGCAAGCTCTCTGGGTGATGGGAGAAAAAGTCAAGGATCCTCCAATTTTCTTGGATGTGGGACTTAGGATTGGGTTTTAGAGCATGGACCATGTCTGGGAACTTCATTCCATCACGAATGAAAAAGACTGGGAAATTGTTTCCAACAAGATCAAAATTACCCTGGGTTCAACAAAAGCACGTATCAAGTCAATCGAAAATATACTTACCAGCTAAACTGATCTTCATTATAGAATGAAGGCCTATATGTAAACATATCTAGCGCTGGAATTTTATGCAAACTTTTATCATATATCAAATGTGAATAAGTAAGAATATGAAAGTAAAACCCAATCATATAAACATCCAGGCTCCATTGAGGAAAAAGAGTGCTAACACAATTCTTATTACAAAACATATAGTGTTTGGTATGGATCATTGGACAATGCATACAAACATGTATTTATGACATCAATGTGCGTTGTAAATAAAGATATTCATGAAACTTAAAGAACATTTTACTTTTTTTCTTCACCAGATAAAAAGATGCCTCATCCAACACATTTTAATAGTACCACTAAAACCATTTGGGATGTTCTGCAGAAAACTTGTTCGTTCTTGAGGATATAGGAATCTCGGTGTGACCTTCTTTATGCCATACACACACATGGCACAAATATCGGAAAGCAAAAGCAGCATTTATGAAGCACAACTATTAACCAAAATCAGAAAACAATATTGTATCACTAATAACCATCCAACCTGTAGACCATTCTAATACTTTTTAGTATCTCCCGACTTTTATATTTGGAACTTGCAATTGTTGGATCCGTTTCTTTTACGCAGTAGATATATCCATGACCGACCAAAAATGGTTGGTCCTGACACCTCTGCATGCATTATGTATATACATCCAAGTTGAGAATTTCAAAATTCCAATCAAAAGAATACGCCAGACTTTATTTTGTAATGAATAATTGATACAGATCAGAAGGTAGGCATCGCTCTTTCTAGAAGTACAGTGTAACAAAATCTTTCAGCAATTACTTCATGAATTAGAAACGTGTCAGTATGAAATGCATTTCAAGTTTTCAACTACTTCCAGGGTGAGTACCCTAGATGAAAGAGAAAAAAGAACTAGGCAATGTTGATTACCTCTCTGGTATAAAACTTCACTGCAAAATCTCGAGGATCCCTTAGAGTTTCAGGGCTGCCACGCTCATAGATAACAGTGGAGAATCGAACAATGACGGGTCTGGACCCCTGGTGCCTGAAGGAAATCCGCACATGTGAGGTGAGAAATATCATGGGTGACCTCAAAAAATCCCTTGGCACTAGCTCCCCTAGCATGAACAACACGCTCTGGAATACGCTCCGTCAAAATTAGCAAGCTTTTCCACTAAATGATATTCCTCAAGGAGAATTGGACCTGTCAAAAACAAATGGAAGAATGGTTCAAATTTCTGATTGTAGAACTTGAAATGAATATTGAAGAGGAAAAAATGCAAGACATTCACAATTGTTCGATTAACCATGTCTTTTGAGTGTATAATAATATTTTTTTTTATTGGATTTGCGTGTATAATAATAACTACTGAACCACATACCTTGTTTGAGGAAACATGTCTGCATAAATATCAAGCACAAAAGATAACAGAAATTGTTATGCCATTAAGTCTTGTGGGCATCCTTGGATTAAGGTTTAGAGGTCAAATCAGAACTTTTGCGGGTTGCAAGTCGATAAAACATCTCATCTAAAGAGCTAAATGAAAACCCCATGATAAAAGATAACACCATAGCAACAAGAACATAACATCTAAAGACCCACAAATATCATCTGTAAAGCTGAAATAAGAAAATACAAAAGCATATATAGTCAGAGATGAACTGATATTGATTCAGTACCTCTTGGCCCAACAGTCAAAGATGAGTTATTGTTCCAAACAGGAGCACCAGAATTAGTGGTCAAGAAAGGGGAATTGTGAGCACCTGACGGCCGATACTGCAGCAAACAAGAATACAAGTAAATAAACATTAAAGAAGAAAACCCATTAAATCAAATTGATCAAAGATTTCGAATCAATAAAAAAAAACCCATTAAATGATTATAAAGAAAAGAAAAGGGGGAGTATTAGAATCAGTATTTAGGAATCAGAGAGGTGGGTAAATTTTGATTAAAAATTAAGCATCAAAAGGAAACCCCATAAACATAATCTAAAAAGGAAAACGAAATCAAGAGAGAGAAAGTGATACATGAATTAGAATCAAGTGGGTCTGGTGGTGATCTGATTGGAGTTGATTGTAATGAGAATGATCAAGAGTTTGCAATTAAGTTATCAGATATCGAGAGACACATGTACATGTCTGTGAGCCCTGAGCCTGAAATTCTAGTCCGTACTTCTGGTGCATATCGCCTGAGCAATTTCCTTTTCTGGCAGACTACACTCCTATTTGTATTCTCCAGTGGCTCTTTGGCCGGAGATCTCATTTTGGCACCTGGTATGGGTGGTCTTGAACTTCCAGCATGTTCAGCCTACTTCGGAGAAGAGAAAGAAGCTAGTTTGAATCATATGGTCGTAGAGTTGTTTATCTGCTTCTGTGTTATAACACGTATGTGTGGTAGGTGGTGGCTGATCCACCAGACACGAGGTGGATTCGACACATCGACCAAGATGTGTCGAATCCCTATAGTTGTTAGCATGCACCCCTTTTACTTTTCATGCTATGCCTCCGGCACGGCTCAAAACCTCGAGAGAGAGAGAGAGAGAGAGAGGGGGCAGGGCGAGAGAGGTGGAGAAAGAAATAGAGGTAGTAGAGAGAGAAAGAGATGTGATGCTTTGCCTGAGATTTTCGTCAGCTTCAGCAATGGTCGACGGCAAAGAGAAACCACAAAAAGACAGTAAGCGGAGAGGAGAGGTAGAGAGAAATCGAGAGAAAGAGAGAGGGCAGGGAGAAATCGAGAGAGAGAGGGCAGGGAGAGAGGGAGGGAGAGAGAGGCTTATCAAGCAACACACATTTTATAAAGAGGACAACTCTACCCCCGTCCTGAATTGTATAATAAATGTTGGCTTTGATGGTTTTAGGGAGTGAGAAAACAGAGAGAAAATAGTTAGTTTTGTACGATAAATTATATGTTAAGAGAGACATATATCATACAATGAGTATGTATGTTAAAAGAGTGCATAAGTAAATTCTCTTCCACCTCTCTCGATATATATATTCTGTGTGCCCAGAAATTATAACACGTTATCAGCACGAGTCTCTACCACTCTCCAGATCGAGACCTCGACATTTTGTGATCAACCCGAAGCTTCTGGGCATCTCACAAAATTAGAAAGGTATACTTGTGTTGTCTTATTTTCAATGTCGAATCTGACGAAACTTGAGTTTGTTGCTTTAGATATCACTGGGAACAACTATTTTTCCTGGGTCCTGGAAATGGAACTCCATCTCGCGTCTAAGCAACTCGGAGATACTATCCGGGAAAGAAATTAGCCGACCACAGAGAGTCGTGCTGCTGCTGCCACTATTTTCATTAGGCACCACATCCATGAGGAACTTAAATCTGAATATTTGACAGTGAAAGATCCGTTAGTCCTCTGGAACTGTTTACAGGATAGATTTGGCCACTTGTCGATGGTCATACATCCTGCTGAGACTGTGTGGTGACACTGTTACTGATGCGCAGCTGCTGGAGAAGACCTTCAGCACTTTCCACGCCTCTAATGTGCTGTTACAGCAGCAATATAGAGAGCGTAGGTTCCAAAAATATTCTGAATTAATCTCCTGCCTTCTAGTTGCTGAGAAGAATAACGAATTATTGTTATTGAACTATGAGGCTCGTCCCACTGGTTCTACGTCTGTACCCGAAGCTTATGCTGCGACTGCTTCAGGACAGGGACGTGGACGACCTGGTTATAAAGGTAGGCGCGGTAGACGCTACCGATGGAATAATTCTGGGAAGTGGAATAATCCAAATCATGCTGCACAAAATACCCAGAAGAGGGATAACGCTGATCCCCAGGAGAGGGATGGTGGCAAAACAAAGCAAGGAAAAGGGAGAGGTTGGAATAGACCCCCTAGAGATGTAACCCGCTATCATTGTGGCATGAAAGGACACCTGGCGCGTAATTGTTATACGGCCGAGCACCTAGTCGATTTGTATCAGGCTTCATGTAAGAAAGCTAAAACTGGTGCCGAGACAAATTATATTTGTAATGGTGTTCCCACGGATGATACCCACCTGGAGTTGTCCGATATGTTTCTCGATCTAGAAGGAGA
>MVGT01000185.1:595972-609087 GCA_002174775.1 Macleaya cordata | reverse complement strand
ATGTCCCGGAGAGACATGCTGTAAGAGCTGATGTCCCGAGAGGGCATGTGACCCCAGTAGGACAACTTGCAGCAAATGAGTCGTCTAATGCACGCCAAAAGCGTGGGCGACCCCTTGGTTCGAAAGATTCTGTCCTCAGGAAGAGGAAATGCCAATCAATAAATATAAATACTCCTGAAGAGAGTACCATTGTACGATCCACATTCTCTGAAGATATGTCTCTTGAAGAAGGCAAATCCTCAGGAGAGGGACCGGTACAATCCCCAGGAGAGGGAAATGAGGAAATCTCTATAAATTATACATGTACCGGAGAAATGTAGAATCGCAATGAAATAATTGTCGACGATATTGTTTCCTTCTCAGTAGCTACTGACATCGTCACAGAGAACGATGACATTGAGCCACGCTCTATAGAGGAATGTCGACATAGAATTGATTGGACAAAATGGAGAGAAGCTATCCAAGCAGAGTTGGCTTCCCTTACAAAGCGTGAGGTATTTGGACCAGTTGTACCAACACCTGCGGATGTGAACCCTGTAGGAAACAAATGGGTCTTTGCAAGAAAACGCAATGAGAAAAACGAGGTCGTTCGCTATAAGGCGCGGCTCGTGACACAAGGTTTTTCACAGAGACCTGGAATTGATTATGAAGAGACATATTCTCCTGTTATGGATGTAATTACTTTCAGATATCTGATCAGTCTAGTAGTCTCAGAAAGACTCGACATGCATCTGATGGATGTGGTCACTGCGTATCTGTACGGAAAGTTAGATGCAGATATTTATATGCGAGTCCCGGAAGGGTTATTTTTACCTGAGGGAAGACCACACCATTTGTATTCACTTCAGCTCAAAAGAGCTCTATATGGATTGAAACAATCCGGGCGAATGTGGTATAATCGCCTTAGTGAATACCTGATAAAGGAAGGATATACAAACGATCCCATTTACCCCTGCGTTTTTATAAAGAAATCAGAATCTGGATTTGCTATCATCGTTGTGCATGTCGATGATATAAATTTAATCGGGACTCCTGAAGAGCTCCGTAATGCTGCTGAATACCTGAAAAAGGAATTCGAGATGAAAGATTTCGGGAAAACGAAATTTTGTCTCGGCTTGCAGATCGAGTATAACTCAAGTAGAGTCTTAGTCCATCAAACGACATATACTGAAAAGACCTTGAAGCGTTTCAACATGGACAAAGCATATCCATTGAGTACTCCTATGGTTGTGAGATCTCTTGATATTGAGAAAGACCCATTCCGACCAAAGGAAGAAGATGAAGCACTACTTGGTCCTGAGGTACCATATTTGAGTGCAATCGGCGCATTGATGTACTTGGCCCAGTGTACCAGACCAGATATTGCATTTGTTGTGAATCTGTTAGTCAGATTCAGTTCTGCCCCGACAAAGAGACATTGGATTATTCTATCAGAAGAACCTATCTAATGGCTCTCAGATAATGGGATACACTAATGCCGGATATCTCTTAGATCCCCACAAAGCTATCTCCCAATCTCGTTATATTTTTACAAGTAGTGGTACTGCATTCTCTTAGCGATCCAACAAGCAAAGTCTTCCAGCTACTTCTTCGAATCATTCGGAGATTATTGCATTGCATGAATCCAGTCGCGAATGCGTGTGGCTACGATCACTGATTGGACACATCAGAAGCTCTTGCGCTCTACCCTCTGTTACTGATGTTCCAACAGTCATTTTTGAAGACAATGCCGCTTGCATATCACAAGTCAGGGAAGGCTACATCAAAGGTGATAGAACCAAGCATATTTCGCCGAAGCTATTTTATTCTCACCATCTTCAGAAGAACTGTGAGATTAATATCCAACAGATACAATCCTGTGAGAATTATGCTGATCTCTTCACCAAGACTCTACCAGTGGCTATATTCTGAAAGCTAGTCTATGGTATTAGCATGAGACAGATGTATTATCAAGTGGACTGATTTGAGTGCCTACTTAATCAGGGGGAGTTTTCCTATGCCTGCATTTGTCTGACTGGACCTTTTTCGCGCTGTACTCTTTTTTCTTTGTCAAGGTTTTGTCCCTCTGGGTTTTCCTTGCCAAATTTTTTAACGAGGCAGCTTATGCGAGTCCAGCACTCTTCTAGGTTTTTGTACTCTTTTCCTTAGCTCAGGTTTTGTCCCTCTGGGTTTTCCTAGCAAGGTTTTTAATGAGGCAATTATCTTAGAATGGTGGACATCTAAGGGGGAGTGTTATAACACGTATGTATGTTAGGTGGTGGCTGATCCACCAGACACGAGGTGGATTCGACACATCGACCAAGATGTGTCGAATCCCTATAGTTGTTAGCATGCACCCCTTTTACTTTTCATGCTATATAAATATATGTTGGCTTTGATGGTTTTAGGGAGTGAGAAAATAGAGAGAAGACAGTTAGTTTTATACGATAAATTATATGTTAAGAGAGACATATATCATACAATGAGTATGTATGTTAAAAGAGTGCATAAGTAAATTCTCTTCCCACCTCTCTCGATATATATATTCTGTGTGCCCAGAAATTATAACATTCTGGATTATCTTCTGGTTTTATTGCATTATAGATATATTTCTGCCTGGTATCGATTTCTTCTTGAATCTAAGGACAAGTGGAATTCGTGGGTTATCTTCGAAGATGGGACATTAGAAGAAAGCATAATTTTGGGGTAATCTTTGCAGTTGTACTGGGCTTATACAAACAGGTTTGATGCTTCGACAATATCTGTCTATCAGATCTTTGGCCCAACTAGTTATGTCCCATATATTTATAGGGTGATATAGTGATCCAATTATTATTCATCTTCATCTTTAGCTTCTTTTGCCTACAGCTTCTTTTACATGGCATGTAGGTTATTGTAAGAGGGTTGCAATAGTTCTCTTGCACCTCAATCTTTTTTACTACTGTAATGGTGTATAATTAACCAATTGAAATGGGAGAATATTTGCACGTTTCTATTGAAATTGCAGGTGAGGCACATTGTCCCTTTTACGTTAATCATTGATCTGTGGCCACCACACACAATGCACGCATAGCGGCAATGTCAAAACCTTGTAAGCCCAACATAGAGATGCTAGTAGTATCCTTCAGTAGGATTGAACCCAAAACCTCCCCTGCAGAGGTTGAAGGAGTACACTTTAGTTGCTCCATTGAAGGCCAACAACCACTCGATAGAGTGGTCTGAGGCGTGCGTCATGGGATCATATTTCCAGCAGGGACTCTTCCACAATGGAATGTGTTGAAGGGCCTCTTACCTCTAGGTTCATCCCTAGAGCTAGTTCTAGCTCGGATGTCTAACCAGGATTCCATCCTGCACAGTTGTGGCGAGCATCAAATGGCGTTACCTATATATTAGAAAAAATTGATAAAAATAAATAAGTAGCTCTGTTGAAGGGTCCAGTTTGACAATAGCATGAAGGGTTATGAACTTTTTTGTTCATGAAATTCAGTAAATATAATTGATGTGGATTTCCCAGNTACATTTTGTATCACATCTAAAACTATTTTTTTGACTTTACTATAAAATCCTAAATGATTTCATTGAAAACAAAGAAAACAACATTTTTTTGTTTTGTAAAATCATACATGATTTTATTGTAAATCCTAAAACAGTTTTGGATGTAGTACAAAATGCATTATTAGTTTAGGTGTAAATTAGTTTTTGAAAACAAGTTTTCGAATCGCGAACCAAACGGGCCCTTAGCTTCTCAAAATTGTCCACAAAAATATTCTCTTTCATGTCCCTAGATTCCTAAAATGAAATTTGTCTCTCAAAACTACCTAAACAAAGTATCTCACAGAACCTATTACCACTTGCTCATATCTTCCCAAAATTCTTGAAGGAACAAAAGATGAGGAGTAATGCTAGGAACAAAAGATGAGGAGTAATGCTTAATTGGACTATGATTTTCTCATCGTTGTTTGCAAATCAACTTTTGGAATTAAGAAGTTTTAAAATGAGCTAATTTTTAGTGAGGACGTGTGGTTCACCATGTAGATCATCCTCAGAACCCTTGGATCATATCCATGTGGACCCACGAAACTTGGAAATGAGAGTGTGATAATTTTGCCACTATTTTGGTGGGAAAGAATTAAAGAAAACATTTTCCAAAAATTGACAATTGAAACTCTTTTCTTCATGCAGTTCAGCCTTTTGAACAGATACCGTTATTCAACCGTGGTTTTTTCATGTTCTACATAAAAAATTGCCAATTGAAAGTACATGACACTAAAAATCGGCTGAAATGTCTTCCCAAAACTATTCTCTCGATTATTATAATTTCCGATAAAAACCGAAACTGATTTTGTGTAGGCTCTGTTTTCTTTTTGTGATTTGTTGGTTTTGGTGCAGTAGTCATCTGGTAAATCAGGTAAGCTCTTAATCTCTTCATAGACTTTTATGGAATTTGATGTTCGGGATTTCATTACATTTAAGCAAGTAATTTTGGTTAAAGATCAACCAGTTTATTATGATTTATTTGAGCCATGATCATAGACTTCTTGTAATCAAATACAAGTTTTGTTTTTGTAACGAGTTTGTCACAATTAGCTCTGGGGATATGATTTTTTGCTTCTACAGAACCTTGGGTTTTGCATGAACAAATCCTCTGTGCGGAACTGATTTTTGTTTATACTTCATCAGTTTTTGAAAATGCAGGCCCTTGATACAATTGGAACTAAATTCCTGGGAAAATTGGGTTATCTATTCCGAAAGTGCATCTTTAGCGTGGTCTCTGTCGGTCCTATCCCGACTCATATCGCCTTCATCATGGATGGAAACCGTAGGTATGCCCGAAAACATAATCTGAAAGAAGGGTCTGGCCATAGGGTCGGATTCTTGGCTCTTACGACCATGCTGAAGTACTGCTCTGAGTTAGGGGTGAAGTATGTAACTGCATACGCGTTCAGTGTCGATAATTTCAAACGACAACCTGAAGAAGTTCAGTATGTGATGGATCTGATGCAGGAGATAATTGAGTTACTTAAGGAAGAGAGCATGGTGAGCAAATTCGGGTTTAGGTTACATTTTGTAGGGAATTTAAAGCTCTTGAAAGAGTCTACCAGGGCAGCAGTAGAGAAGGCAATGGCAGCCACAGCCAACAACAACAATATTATGCTATTGATCTGTGTGCCATATTCTTCGACCGATGAGATCGTGAATGCTGTCCAAGAATCTTATAATGAGAAGCGCCGTAAAGTACAAGAACAGGACTCAAGTGGGTCTGGTGGTGATATGATTGAAGTTGATAGCGATGAGAATGATCAAGAGTTTGCAATTAAGTTATCAGACCTCGAAAGACACATGTACATGTCTGTTTGCCCTGAGCCTGACATTCTAGTCCGTTCTTCTGGCGCAAATCGCCTCAGTAATTTCCTTCTCTGGCAGACTACAAACTGCTATTTGTATTCTCCAGCGGTTCTTTGGCCGGAGATATCTTTATGGCACCTAGTATGGGTCATCCTGAACTTCCAGCGTGTTCAGCCTAATCTGGAGAAGATGCTATACAATGAAAATGAAAAACTGGTCAAATATGAAAACAAAAACACAAAGTTGAGAGTTTTTTTTAGAAATCCTCCTTTATTAGTTGAATACAGCACTGTTTAACTTTTAGTACATGAACCATCATCAGTGTCATCTGACATCAATAGTAAACAGGATTACAGAATACAGGAAAAACATCAACTTTCTTATGCTTTGACAACATTGACACCCTTCTCTACATTTACTCACCTCTTTCATCCTCTGCTCATCACCTTCAAATGCTTGGCCTCACATTAAGGCGAGTAGCGAGCTTCTGACCCAGAGATTTGTCAGCCTGTTACCACAGCATATCATGAAACAGCGAGCATGTCAATATATTAACCATATCAAATTAGATAGTATGTCCTTCCGTAGTACTCTCTAGTTTTAGTTATTCTCAAATTATCAACCTGCTCTACTGTTAGTTGTTATATTGAGGTTAAATATGCTATGGAAGAATTTAAATATAATAAAAAAGATTTTTATACTCTAATAAAAATATGTTTAATAGTTTTTTTTTCCCTTTGGGGGTGGGAGATGGGAATAATACAATAAACATTTTGAAGTATGAGAGTCTTACCTGAGACCAGTATGAGATCCAGATGCTGCGGATTTCATGGGTGACTCTTGGGTCGGACAAAGCATCAATCCATCTGCAGATAAATCTCTCTTGCCTGCCAAATAAAAATAAATAAATAAAAGAAGCGAATAAAACACAAGTTAACATTGAATAGTTCATAATTTCATGTGAAGTGAGCGAGCTTAGGTACCTCTCTGGTGAAAAGGATCGATATCTTTCTCCAGGCTGCTTGAAGTTGTTCTCCTTCTCAATGATGCACTGTGTTAACGAGAGGATTACATATCAGCCCACAATTAATATACCAGATACCTTTTTTGGTTTTACTATAAAGTTTATCTAAATAAAAATGTTACAGAAATTCTTAGAATTATAGAGACCAAACAAATTAACTGTTTAAATTAGAACAGGTCAGCCGCTTAAAAGAGAAAATAAAGGAAAGAGAAAGAGACGAGGCTGGGTACTTTCCAGCTCAACTTCAGGTCACATTTTTGACATTGCAGAGAGTACCTAACTCCCGCTAAACCTGAGGTAGTAATAGAAACTAACCTTCTCGCGCTTCCCAGAGCAGATAGCTGGTGGAATGGGATAACTCTCTGCGTGACGAACAGAATCATATCTTGAGGGGAAGTAATTGACCTACAAACATTGTCTCATTAGAGGATAATTCAAGGGATAACACTAAAACAATATATTAGAATTTTAAACCACTCGTGTTTTACACCAATTTCAATATACGTACTAAAAAAAATAAAGTATTCATAAGCTCTTCAAGAAGCATAAAAGATGACTTTGATAAAAAATAAAAATAAAATGACTTGAGCAGCGAGAGTAAAGTACCTCCTCATCCCTGTGCATAAAATTCATGAAGCCCTCATGATGATTGTTGTGGTGAGCACACTTCGGAGCATTTGCTGGAAGCTGCAAGTAATTTGGCCCAAGACGGTGCCTCTGAGTATCAGCATAGGAAAAGATTCGAGTCTGGAGCAACTTATCGTCCGAATAGTAGATACCAGGTACTATAATGGCAGGGCAAAATGCAAGCTGCTCATTCTCTGCAAAGAAGTTATCAATATTCCTGTTCAAGACCAAGCGGCCAACTGGCTGCAGCGGGAGGATGTCCTCCGGCCAAGTCTTGGTGACATCGAGTGGGTCAAAGTCGAACTTGTCCTCATGATCTGGATCAATCGTTTGGATAAAAAGCTTCCACTCAGGATAATTTCCCGCCATGATCGAGTCATAGAGATCCTTGGTAGCATGACTGTGATTTGCCCCTCCAACTTGAATCTTCCAACAGAGACTTGACCCCACAAGTTGGTTTCCAATGGAATTTCACATAGTGTGCTTTTCCAGCCTTGTTGATGAGAGTATAAGTACTAACACCAGAACCTTCCATGTGCCTGTAATCCTGTGGGATACCGATATCGTCGAAGAGGAAGGTAAACATGTGCAAGCTCTCTGGGTGATAGGAGAAAAAGTCAAGGATCCTCCAATTTTCCTGGATGTGGGACTTAGGATTGGGTTTTAGAGCATGGACCATGTCTGGGAACTTCATTCCATCACGAATGAAAAAGACTGGGAAATTGTTTCCAACAAGATCAAAATTACCCTGGGTTCAACAAAAGCACGTATCAAGTCAATCGAAAATATACTTACCAGCTAAACTGATCTTCATTATAGAATGAAGGCCTATATGTAAACATATCTAGCGCTGGAATTTTATGCAAACTTTTATCATATATCAAATGTGAATAAGTAAGAATATGAAAGTAAAACCCAATCATATAAACATCCAGGCTCCATTGAGGAAAAAGAGTGCTAACACAATTCTTATTACAAAACATATAGTGTTTGGTATGGATCATTGGACAATGCATACAAACATGTATTTATGACATCAATGTGCGTTGTAAATAAAGATATTCATGAAACTTAAAGAACATTTTACTTTTTTTCTTCACCAGATAAAAAGATGCATCATCCAACATATTTTAATAGTACCACTAAAACCATTTGGGATGTTCTGCAGAAAACTTGCTCGTTCTCGAGGATATAGGAATCTCAGTCTGACCTTCTCTGCACCATACACATACACATGGCACAAATATCGGAAAGCAAAAGCAGCATTTATGAAGCACAACTACTAACCAAAATCAGAAAACAATATTGTATGACTAATAACCATCCAACCTGTAGACCATTCTAATACATTTTAGTATCTCCCAACTGTTATATTTGGAACTTGCAATTGTTGGATTAGTTTCTTTTACACAGTAGATATCATATCCATGACCGACCAAAAATGGTTTGTCATGACAGCTCTGCATGCATTATGTGTATACATCCAAGTAGAGAATGAAATTGAAAATTGCAATCAAAAGAATACACCAGACTTTCTTTCCGTGTAATGAATCATTGATACAGATCAGAAGGTAGATATCGCTCTTTCTAGAAGTAGTGTAAGAAAATCTTTCAGCAATTATTTCAAGAATTAGAGACATGTCGGTATGAAATGCATTTCAAGTTTTCAACTGCTTCCAGGGTGAGTACCCTAGATGAAAGAGAAAAAAGAGCTAGACAATGTTGATTACCTCTCTGGTGTAAAACTTCACAGCAAAACCTCGAGGGTCCCTCAGAGTTTCAGGGCTGCCACGCTCATGGATAACAGTGGAGAATCGAACAATGACGGGGGTCTGGACCCCTGGTGCCCGAAGGAAATCCGCACATGTGAGGTGAGAAATATCATGGGTGACCTCAAAAAACCCCTTGGCACTAGCTCCCCTAGCGTGAACAACACGCTCTGGAATACGCTCCCTGTCAAAATTAGCAAGCTTTTCCACTAAATGATATTCCTCAAGGAGAATTGGACCTGTCAAAAAAAAATGGAAGTGTGGTTCAAATCTCTGATTGTAGAACTTGAAATGAATATTGAAGAAGAAAAAATGCAAGACATCTACACAATGGTTTGATTAATTATGTCTTTTGCGTGTATAATAATAACTACTGAACTACATGCCCTGCTTGAGGAAACATGTTTGCATAAAGATCAAGCACCAAAAGATAACAGAAATGGTTATGCCATTAAGTCTTATGGTATCCTTGGATCAAGGTTTAGAGGTCAAATCATAACTTTTGCAGGTTGCATGTTGATAAAACATCTCTAGGAATTCATCAAAACAACAGATTACCCTTGCCCTGAGTAGGAGACTAGGATAAAAATTCCAAACCAAAATGACGCAAGCCCCATTAAGAATTGTACATTCAGAAGCCACAATACTATTTGAATCTAATAAGCTAGGATTATAAATTGGTACTGAAGCAAATATCAACCATTTGAAAGCCAATCAAAACATTTCAGATACATCATGAAGATAAACCATTAACTTTAACAGTTACAGTAGAAAACTGAAGATAGTAAAATTAAGAAATAATAATAAAACTTTTTCTCAAAAAAAAAAAGAAACAATAATAAAACATAGATACTAATTGAGGAAACCACAAAAGACAGCATGTTTATATCTTGTATAAGTTATACGTTTACTAGCATGTATATAACAATATTATGCTTTCCAGCACCTCTAAATGTGGAGATACATCAAGAAATACATGTGGATATACCGTATATATGAAAAAATAAAAAATATATTTGTATGTGTACATCAAGCAATAGATCCTTTCTCATACTACGTATCAAACAGTAATATTATCCCAGCTAATTGCTGTCCAAGCAAGTATGAGACCATATTCCAATTCCAAAACCAAAGTTACCAAAGTTACCAAACTTCAATCAGCTCAATACCATCCTACTATTAGAATCTCAAAAAGTCAAGAATTTCATGGTTTAGAAGTACCTACAATGAATTTAAATCAACTGAGAAACTGATCATGTTGGAACTGCTAAAAATTCAAAATGCAGTAACAAGAACTCCAGAAAGGACACCCTGTTAAGTTTCAGATACTAAAGCCTAAATAAAGACCCCTGTGATTAAGAAAACACCATAGAAACAAGAACATATCATCTAAATAACCCCCAATATCATATATAAAGCTGAAATAAGAAAATACAATACATATATAGTCAGAGATTAACTGATAATGATTCAGTACCTCTTGGCCCAACAGTCAAAGATGAGTTATTGTTCCAAACAGGAGCACCAGAATTAGTGGTGAAGAAAGGGGAATTGTGAGCACTTGACGGCCGATACTGCAGCAAACAAGAATACAAGTAAATAAACATTAAAGAAGAAAACCCATTAAATCAAATTGATCAAAGATTTCGAATAAGAAAAAAACCCATTAAATGATTATAAAGAAAAGAAAAGGGGGAGTATTAGAATCAGTATTTAGGCATCAGAGAGGTGGGTAAAATTTGATTAAAAATTAAGCATAACAAGGAAAACCCATAAACATAATCTAAAAAAGAAAAGGAAATCAAGAGAGAGAAAGTGATATAGAGAAGGAGGATGAGAAGTAACAAAAGCTGCATCGAAATAGGGGGATCCGTCAAAAAAAAACAATGAGAAAAAAAAAAAAGTTACAAAAAGCAAACTCAATGATTCAATCTTCCAAGAAACTAATAAGGATCAGAGAAGAAAACCCAGAAATTTAATGAATGAATTCCAAGTAAGTAAAGATCAGTAGTATACCTTGTAAGGATCCATGGGGGGGTTGAGGAGGAAGAGAACTTTAGAGAGAGAAAGTTCGGATAAGAAGACCCTTTGTTGTTTTTCGTCTTGAGTGAGTGTGGCGTTCACGTTGACGTCCCTGGGAAGAAGTATTTATAAAAGCTTTTTTTATTTGGCTCATAATATTGTAAATCTCGCGAGAATTTATCTGAATGTCAATTAATCGCCTTACTTTAATTTTTATTTCATTTGAACCATAAGAAAATGAAAAAAAGAAAAAGAAAAAAGAGGGCTTATTCTCACCTGTAAATTCAGCTGTTGATGTTTCACAAATAAAATTTGGAGAAAGAAAAAAAAAATTTAAGTGGTTCCACATTCGCAAGTAACTTTCACGATTAAAAAGTACGATTGAGTATAAAATTTTTCGAACAAAATATCTATTCTATGGATGTGTTTATGTCAAGCACATTGTTTGATGGCCATCAGATGATTCTTAAACAAATCTTGTTGTTCATAAAAACTAACTTACATCTTTGGTGGCTGTGTTTTCTTCTCTGAAGTCTTGTTAACGTTTGTCCTTAAGAGTTCATTAAATTCATTCTTGTTAAAAAAAATATAACTTTATTTTTTTTCAGATTTTTATATACATGTCTATTTTCCCAATATAAGTCTCTTATTCAGATTGTTTTAAGGCATTTCTCCTTCAACAAATTCTTGGATTTAATTTTTATTATTTAGACTGTTTGGACTTTGTTCACTCTTTTGTTTTTTTATCGGACTACCCAATTATAAGTACAAGCAAGTGCAAGAGACACTATTCACCAAGTTATGCTACAAGTACAACCTCTACAGCATTTCATAGAGTAGTATAAAATTAATAGTGGGTTTTTTAACATTTGAAAAGTGAGCAATTCATGAGGCATGGTGTAGTTCACAATCCACGGTCCATTGCACCTTGTTGTATAGATTGTTGTACATTTACCATTTTTTATTAAAATTGCCCTCAACAAAACCTTAGAAGTGGGTCAATAATAATGTAGAGAAAGCAACTACTAACAAACGAAGAAAAATGATATAAACATCTACCACCTAGAGAAATGAAATAAACTACTAATTTACAAGTACAATTATATAGAAAACTAAAACAATCTTAGATCAAGCATAGTTCTCCAACATTTTTTAAAAATATTTTGGCGCAAATGGTAATTGATCCCATGTCTATGCTATTTCAAAAAAACAATGTAGGAATTGTTTCGAAAGAGGGGTTGTGTCCCTCCTTAATGTGCCCCATCGCCATCAAAGTCCTATGTTTTGTGGGGCTCAAATGAAGATGATCCTGAGGCTAATTTTTAGAGAGGATGTTCTCCTCACTATGTTTATCATCATATCTAAAAATTAATCTCATTCAAGACTTGTAGCTTCCTAAAATCAACCTTTATCAATTTGACATGTTTTAAACTTTTTTTTACCATTTAATTTTCGATAAACTTTTTTTATGGGATTAGAAATTTTAGAACGAGCTGGTTTCGGATATGAAGATATACATAGTATATAGGAACATCCTCTTTCAAAATTGAGAAAGGATCAAATGCTCCATCCACTAAACCCCATTCTCATGGAGCCCACACAGAGATGATCCAAAGGCTGATGTTTGGTGAGAATGTTCTACTCACCTTGTACTTCATTATATCCGAAAAACACCCAATTCTAAAATTTCTAACCTCATCAAAAGTTGGTTACAAATTTGTACTGAAATTGAATCTTAAAAAAACGTAAAATTTTAAGATTTGATGAGATGATTTGAGGATGCTAAAAGTTTTAGAACTCAATGATTTTTAAATATGATTATCTATGTGGTGAGGAGCTCATTGTCACCGAAAATCAGCCTTTAGATCGTCCTCCTCTATTTAATGGGTACACATTGGGCATTCTTAAATGGAGGTATTTGCTCCTTCTCTTAAAAATTAGCTCCTCAATCATCTTCCATGGGAGAGAGGTGGAATAACCCCTTCTCTTTTGTTTCAATTATCTACCATTTAAAACTATTTTATCGTGAAAAATTCGTGAGAAATTGGCTCTCTCTGTCTGTAATTTTTAAAAATAAAATAGAACATCAGAGTCAGGGTTCCTTATGGACCTTATCTTGTCACCGTTTTTTTCTAAACCGTTTAATCTTGTAGCAGGAGATGGCGCGTGTGCATCTAAGGTCGCCACGTAGATTAGCACCTCCTTGAAATGTGTGCTAGAGAAGTGAGGCATCTTAATTTGGGATGATTCAAAGGGTCGTCACTTTTCATGGTTTAACCAATCGAGAATCCAGGAACCAGTCCGCACCGACTCGGATTTGTCCCGGATCAGCCAATCGTCTTTACTAG
>MVGT01000185.1:557837-594693 GCA_002174775.1 Macleaya cordata | reverse complement strand
GATTTATATTTTGAAAGTTATGGTCATTTTTATGTTAAAATTCATTAATTGGGATTTGCTAACGTGCACCGTCATTATTCAACAGATGGGTTTTTCGTCTTTTTACATCGCGCTAACGTGTGCCGAGGACTGTCCTTACATGAAAAAAAAGCATGTCCTCTACTTCAATTTTTTTCCCAACGAAGGGCATCCTACTCATTTTCCGAAAAAACAAACAGCACAGGTTTAGGCACGAGCGTTAGCATTCTTTAGGATAGTGTGTTTTTTACATTAGTTCTGTATGATAAAAGAGGTGTTAGTGGAGTGTAAGAATAAAATGGATGGTATTAACACATTTATTTTTACACCTTATTTACACCCACTGGTAAACTCTACATAGACATGATTATAGGGCTGATTTTACTTCATTGATCAGGAGATCATTCTCATATAGCTTCGTCTCTAAATTATTTTTCATACAGATCCCGGAAAGAATAATCGAAGTGTAAGAATAAGTGGAGCACCCAAGAATAAAAATGAAATCCAAAATGCAAGACACAATACACATAGTCAACCCAATTAGAGCCACATTATAATAGTAAAGATAAATTCTGTAAGTTGAACTATCAGCCGATTCAACAAGTCGATTTAGTCTAGTCATGCTTGAATCGACCGAATCAATGGCATATGGATATGGTTGTGGATCTATTATTGCCTAGTCGATTTCAAGCTGAAATGGCAAACTCAAATCAAATCCTAATTCTATTTACAATAGATGGAAAGGAAAATTCGACTTCCAACATATTTAAGTTGGAATCTCTAATTTTTTTGATTGTGGATATTCATTTTTTTGGATATTTTTGTTTCGCCTGAATTTGACCTTGTATTGTGCAAGATCTTTAAGTTTCGAAATTTAAAATAAACTCAATTGAATTGTACAGTGAGTCAAACTATCATACCTTCGTCTCTAATCTAGTTCAATTTTTTAGCCGAAAACTCACTTTAGGTTATGACTCGACTCAAAAGCGCAAAAATATACATCCAAGTCAATTCCAAAATTTCAATTAGATGAATTGGATTCAAACAAGTAAAATTCACAGTAGACAAATACATATGCCTCAAAACAATCAACAAATTAGTCTTTCAATGACAAAACATGACCCAGTTTATGCTTGTGGATGTTTGTTTTGGCTGTAATTGGCCATTTTAACTTGGTGAATAATGGCCCAATTTCAAGTCATTTGTGGGAAACAAGAAGGAACAGCCCTAAATTCATCTATATCAGTGTACAAGTGACCAAAACCCAGGTTTCATCTTCTAAAAGTTATAAGCAGATTAAACATATAGACACATTAGAAGTGTTTATGGGTCTGATCAAATATTTCACATATATTTTCCAATCAAAGATCAACAAAAAAAAAATATCTAAAAATATATAGATCAACCAATATCAATTAAATTGATTGTTTATTCATTACTAATAAATGAAGAAAATATACTATAATATGTCATATTTTCATTGTTGTTACAAAAGTAATCTCCCAGTTTTTGGAAACAAAATTTGTAACAAATTAAACAAGTCAAATGAAAAATCCATTACAGAAGAAGATTAATGAAAGATTATCACAAATACAAACAAGACTTATGAAAATTAAAATCTTTTCATCAAATCCCCAACCTGAGATCCAAACCAACCTCTGAAGATGAAGAAGGAGAAGGAGAAGAAGAAGAAGAATTTCCATCTCTATGATCATGAGTCTCTACTGAAGGAGGAGGAGGCAAATTCAAGTCCAAAACAGAACCATCTCTTGTTCTTGCATTACTAAAAGGGTTGAACCCTTGTAACAATGATGGGTCTTCACCTTTTTCCCAATGGCACCTCATGTGCCCCCCTAGGGCTTGACCACTAGAAAAAACCCTAAAACAAATCCCACATCTATGCCCTAAATCCATGGCCATTTTCCCCTCTTTTTCACCGTTACCGTCGACGTTTCCGATGTCGTAATTATGATCGATTTCGCAGTTTAGATCATCGTCGTTACGAGCGTTGGCGAAACAACCTTTAACATTTTTGTGACTAGCCCTATGACCCCCTAGTGCCTGGTGAGACCCAAAAACCTTTTTGCAACTAGAACACTCAAATCGATAATTCGAACTTGATGGACCAATCCCATCTACAAGCCCTAACCCTGGTGGCTCTGCCTCTCTTATGTAATCCACCGCCTCCGGGGAACCGCCACGATTAAACCTAATAGATTGTGTGTCCATTGGAATTGGACCATTTGCTAGCATTAGTAGAGATGTTGCAACTTCATGATCTTCATCTGTCCAATTTGATGATGATGATGTTTGTCCTACTCCCTGATCTACCAATGGAACCGGCTTTCTAAAATTCGGCGGTGGATTTATCCCTCGCCATTGACGCTCCGGGTGACATCGCATATGTCCAAATAAGGCTTTCCAAGACCAAAATTGCTTACCACATTCGCTACACGGACGAGTAATCTTTGGAGCATTTGGTTCTGGTTTTTTCGCTGATTTAGGCCTTGGGTATCCATTATTTGATTGTGTAGAAGAACCAGGATGATCAGTACCAAGTCGAATGAGTTTCGTTCTCTTCTTCTTGTGCTTTTGATTATTGGACCCTTCGGCACTACCACCACCACTACCGCCACCGCCACTGATGTCGCCGAGGATCAGAGGCCTTGAGCCTTCAACAATTTCTTGCCGAGAAGAAGAAGAAGTATGGGGATGATTATCTGTGTTGTTGTTCATCAGTACTAGTGAATCAACGAGACAAGAGTCTGAAAAAAGCTTGAGAATGTCAGTTAGGGCTCATTTGTAGTCTGAGCGGTTATGCCCCCTCTCTTTCTCTCTCTCTCTCTCTAAGATTTGAATTGGGCGGTTATTTTCAGTTATGAATCCATATCTTTGTTTCTCCTTTTTTCAAGATATTTTAGGGTCCACAAATCAAATACATCAAACTTTGATGTCTTTCATCTCTACAACGGTAAATCTGCACAAATCTCAAAGTTCTTTGTATAACTGGACGACCGGGATTGGTTATAGATGATCTGGAGTACGATACAGAAAATGGTATTGAGTATATGGAATGAAAGCTCATACAAACAACATGCCGATTAAATCGTTTAGTGTTTGGCGCCTTTTTAAAGTTTTGAAATTAAAGCCCCCAGGTTGGTAAGAGGGTAAATGACAATAATGCCCTTGATTCCAACCCAGCACGTAGCTGTTACTGGCTGCAGTGGCGAGCTCACTTTCCTTCCTTTTCCTAAAACTGATTCGGATAAAACATGTCCGTTCTTTGAGCCCGTATCTCCCTACCTTGTTTAGATCACGTGTAAAATTTTGGGAGTTTACCACGTGTCCCCTTTTTCTATTGCTGACCTGGCACTCTTGATGTGATGGTAACTTGAAGGAGGTGTGCTATTTTGGTGACCCACACACTTAACGTGGGGCAACAAGAACCCACCATGTCATTGGTCAAGATCAACAGGATTTTGGACCATCTAAGTCAATCACATGGTGGAGTGTTCTTGACCCCACGATAAATTTATACTGGAATAGATTAATGGTAAGGGTAGATTTTTAGAACAATATGATTTTTGGATGATCTACATCTTGACGAGATCATTAGCATCTCATAAAAAATCAACGGCTTTGATCATCTCCATATAGGTGGTTACTAGAAAAACTTTGTCTAAAATCTTCCCTTACCATTAATGGATGGGCTAATCTTACATCTCATATTCATGGCTAATTGAAGCAATTCTGGGCTAAAACACAAAAATAGCGCACCTTTCAGCAAACCACTCCTCCAGTCAGTGCGCTGCTTGAGCTGAGCATTGGCATCTTTAGAATCCCCAAATTCTCCAACCGGGCGCTTCTTGAGTTCTGGTAACTCACCATTGCAGGCTTTGCACCATCGCCAAATTCTCCAACCGTGGGCAACTTAAGCGCTGGCAACTCAGTATGGCCAAATCTTGGGTTAAATTTGGCGTAAGATTTCCAAAATGGCGTTTTACTTTTTGGTGGGCCCCCTCATAAAATCTTTGGTGGGGGAATTCTTTCTACACCCCCAACATGCTATTTGTACTCCCAGGATGAGGTGGCAAGATCTGCTTCAAACTTTGAAGCAATTTTACACAAGCAAATCTCGCCACCTCATCCTGAGAATCATCTTGGGAGTCAGCCTGGAAGTACCTATAACATTATCCTTTCAAAAAAGTATTCCACCCTACTTAGGGCAAGTCCAACAGGATCCCTTCATCCATCACTCCATCTCTTACCAATGGGATATCTTGATCAGCCAATCCATTCAACTTTCCACTAGATTACGGATTCCTAGTAGAGAGGACATTGGATATCCCCACGGTCATCAAATGACCGCCCAAACTTTGTTTTTTTTTTTTCCCTCTAAAAATAGTGTTATCCTCTCTCTAATCATCTCTATCAAGGGATTCACCATTATTCTACCACTAGCAACCATGGTTCCCTTAATCATAACCCTATGGATCAAGGATTAGATTAAGGAATTTCTACTAGACTTCCCCTCATACTTGCACCTCGTTTACATCGGTTTGACTGTTTATGCGGCTCACAAGGAGATTTTGTAAATGGTACAACAAACAAGATGGTTGTGCTTTTTATTTGTTAGGACTGTTTACTTGGAGAGAAGTACGTTTCTCTTTACAGTACCTACCTTTTCCCTCCTGCTTACATGAGGAAAACACACATTCTAAACAACAGGGATGCTTACGACAGTCGCTACTCTCACCACGCCGACACAGTTTCACGTAGTTATCCACATTTTGTAAATGAAAGAAGAGGGCAAACAGAATAAAACTTAACACAGACAAGAAAAACAAATGAAACAACATATTTTACTGCAACAGTTACACTAATAGTTATTACAGTTAAAAGAGTTTAATCTAATCAATAGCTTTCTCTTACTGAAAGATTGAGAAAGCTAAACAATAACTGTCATGAATCTCAACAAGTAAATGGAAGGTTTCAATACAGCCAACAAAGAGAAAACCATAGATGATTGACAACATCAAAACTTTTGCCTGAATACATGATTGGAGGTTAATCTCGACTGCATCATTACCTGAGCACGGCCACGTCGACCTCTTGTTTGTTGCGGTCTTCTCACTTCCCAGATTGGACTTGTGGAGTTGTGGGTGAAACATTGTGCTTTGACGACGTTTTCCCGAGGACATTCAGAACCTTCATTCTGTGCAACTCTTTTCCTGTGATAAGAGGAAGTGAGAAGTTGGGAACATAAACAGATCAATTTATCCATAATCTTAAATGTTCAGTAAAAATCTAAAGATGAATATTGGATTAAACAAAAATCTGAAGATTGATTTCCTGAAAAAGTTACACCCCGAGTGATGGACAATGAGATCATCCAAACAGGTGAATTTTCGGACTAGGAAATTCCCTAAATGTGATTCAGAAAAATATTTTGTGAGTCATTGCATGTGAGCAGAGGAAAACATATTTACATCAAGGTCAAGGTAAATATGAAGGGAAGAATGCAAGTAAATTTCCAATTATACATCATAAGAGCAAACCTGATCCTGCTAACAAGTATAGACTTATCAACAGATTTCTTATCTCCAGCAGGCAGACCCCTCAAATAATTCAAGGTTGTCAGTCCAGATGGGGCATGCACAAGAATCGAAATTATAAAGAGCTAGATCACCTATTTGACAGACCATACTCAAAACACTGACTGTATAATATGGATCATTCTTTATGGACTAAAACATAGCCCACAAACAGATGGTTACGGCTAATATGTAAGGAAGCTGATAACATGGATGGTTTCAGTTCATGAGTTTGTGTGCCGCATCCATGCTCCAAACATACAAGATACAATATCAATTTTAAGATTCTACAACCACTACATGTGTAATTTGAGTACTTGTAATGTGCTAGAAAGCCTAGAATGATAAAGTATGAGCAAGATTCAGAATATAGTTTCAGGACTTCCAAGAACTAAAGAAGGCAAAAGAAAAGGAGACGTGCCAAAATGGCTCACCTTCCTCTAACAAAAGTTGGATTGCCCTTTTTTCCAATTCAACAGCATGTCTGCTACGGCCAACCGAAGATAGCGACTTAAGCACTAACAAAATCAGATAAGCAAGATGAAGGTCAGTACCATAAGAATTGGAGGAACCATGGCAAAATAGAGTATATCCTACAAGAAGGCAAGTAAAATGAACAGAAGACTTACTCTGGATGTATTCCTCCTGACTTGAATGGTCACAGTTCCTCAAGAACGTCTGCAAGTGAGGGAAGCGCTCTTTCCAGTTTTGATCACTCATCCCCTGAGGATTAACAGGGAGAATCTCAGAAGTAGAAGTAGGATGATTCATTCCTGCTGTTGACACCACATTAACAGGCTTCCCAAGAGAATGAGGAACAGAAGGTCCTCCCGACGAGAAGGTCAACAGTGAATTCATTGGCATAGGTGCAAGTGCTGGAAAGCAAGAAATTTTTGGTCCTTGCACCTGGGTCTGTTGCCGGGTTGTTTCCTGTTCCCCGTGAATTATTTGTCTCAATTGTGGACCATTGACATTTTTGTCTGCGTTGTCACAAGTGTTGTTCTTGACTAGTTCTTGTTCAGATTTTCTACGGATGTACACAAAATGCCCATTTGCGCCATTATTGCTTGGAGACTGGTGGCAGATGGGACTTGTAGGGCCATCCGTCGTTGGTCTCTTGGTGCCAGAAACCTTGTTGACATCGGAAATTGGTCCTCTATCCTTTAAAAAAGGAGGGCTTGTCAGGGACTTCGATACCACAATTCTGTTGTCATTCTGCAAATCTCTTAATGCTGTCTTCTTTGCTGCTATGGGTTGTTGTTGTTTATCACAATTTGGAAAGCCGGTTCCGGTGTTGTCAAGCCCATACTCATTGCATTTTGAGTCGATCATTTGTTGAACTATCAATAACACTCAACTTCTTGAGGAAAATTCCAAAAGCTTGCCTAGAGATACATTGATGCAACATGAGAGCTTAGACTGATAACATTTTTTTGGGAGCTGGAGCTATGAAACAAAGGCACAAACATGTGTTGATGTCTAACATGGGTCTGAAGTATTAAAGTGTCAGACACTGAGCACCACAAACCCGATACAGGGACACATGAATTTATTCATATATTGGGAGGCACTTTCAAACGTTTATTAATTACAAGTATAAAATATAGGGATACAGATAAGATGATATACACTAGAACCATAGACAATATATTTTAATTAAACTATATACTTCTTTAGTAAAGTGTGTTGGAATGTGTAAATTTGTAATACGAGCAAACGATAGGGTGTCTGACTTGGAAATTCTTAGATGAAATATTTCACCAATAGCATGTATCTCTAAATATTTCCTTAATTCCACAATACCTCGGTAACCATGTCTTATAGTTAAGCATCTCAAAACCGTATTTTTTCATTTTGTTACTGCTAAGTAGCCTAGGAAATCCTTTTTGGGCCGTTGGAATTGATCTAAGAAAAATGGCCGGGGAATGGAACATATACACAGATTTGCTAAGATAGGAGTACCAATATTCGAATATTCCCACAAGTAATGTTTTGTAATGTATCCATATCCTAAATAACTCTTTTCCTGTTCTCGTAATTGTGGCAAAAATATAACTATATAAAACATAATTAACAATCTAAAAATAAAATAAAATAAATAAATAAATATTGGAGAAAATGTATTCCAAGTCTGCGCCATGGTGATCAATTGCTAGCTAACCCCCACCATATTCCCTTTCTTTTTTTTCTCTCCCATTCCCATGTGCGAGGGCACAACTATCCATGTGCTCATTTATCTCCCTCTGCTCTAGGCTCCCAACAAGCAAAGACCAACATTACCAAAATAAATAGAGGAAAAGAGAAGAAAAACTAACAGAACCACCTCCAATGAATCACATTTGTATAATTTATCCACCCTCATATTTCCATAGTTTACTGTCTTTATACTGTCAAAGATGAACTTTAGACGAGTTATCCATTATCAATACTTTCAATGTCCTAAAAAGCTCAAGTGAAACGGGGACTCCATAGCCAAAATTGAACAGGAGAACTCATGCTAAATAGACCTAAACAAATATTTTGCAACTAGAATTCTTTAGAATCAATCACCTACCCCAACAACTCGTGGTCCATTAACATAGTTACAAGTATTGCCATCTAGGACATAACTCATTTACCAATATCAAAATGCGGCAGGCAAAAGCATAACAGCAAATAAGAAATATGCCTTACTACCTTAGGAATCAACCGATAACCGATAAAAATTGTAATCACCAAGCAGTTCGAATAAACCACCAAAATAAAAAATTGTTTCAGGTGACGCTTTTATTTTTTATATGCCTTACTACTACCTTAGGAATCAACCGATAACAACTTCTCCGTAGGCAATCCTACAAAGCCTTAGAAAATAAAAGTTACATTTATGTCCAAGAATAAATTATCCTCTCTTTTGAAGAAAATAACAAAATATTGTGTCACTAGTTTAAAAAGATCATTAGGAAAGTTAGAAACTTGATAACATTCTCCCATAGTTGAGGTGTAACTACTAGTTCACTTTCTTGAATGTTGCTCATTAAATTAACTCCTACCACTTAAATGATGTTAAAAGCTGCCAAGCTATCATTTGGTGACTTTTGCACGGCAATAAATGCTTCCATTTGGTGTATCTAATTCACTAGGAATTCTCCACAAAAGGAATAATCCACTGCATAAATCCCACACACTAGCAAGCGAAAAAACATGCAATTCAAAAAAAAAAATAGTCTACTGTAGCTTGTGTACACCTCTAATCATGCCTAAAGAGAAGAGAAAGAAACCACAACTAGACAAATGATGGATGCATGGATGTTCTTCTCCTGCAAAAATGCAGGTAACGTAGACCACAAAACATCTGTGGCATGTTATGTTGCAAGAAAGAAAGGGATAGGGCACATGAGTACCTTAAAAACCCAGATCTATTGTGAGCATTAGTATTGAAACCAACAAGGAATTCTCTATTTTTCCTTTAGGGCAACAAGCTGAGGTTCAATGGGTCACATTGATGGATGCAAAAAAAATTTATTTATTTTTCAATAAGTGATGCACATAAATTATACACGTCAAGAACACAAAAAGAGCATATTTTTTGTGTTTCCATCTTTACTTCAAGACAATATATTTTTGCTCAAACAAAAACCCTTAAAAACTATTTCTGACTCCAATAAATGGCAACATAGACAATCGTTATCAATACGCCATTTTGAAATAAAACACTAGCCCTCTAAAATAACTATACAACTTTGATTAATAGATTTTTTTAGGGAAGAAAAAAAAAACCTATATGAGGTCTCCCAAACATATAAGTTCCAGATTAACTACTATTTCAACCAATTCCACTAAAAACCAATAAAAAAAAAAATTCAATTATCTCTTCTGTAGTTTAAGAAAAGTGTAACATAGAATCCAAGTGAAGCCGCATCATTTTGAAAAAAATAAAAAATCTACTGTATTCTTCTCTCAAACAATAATCATTCAAACTCCAACAGAAAGCATGAAAATCCTAGTAAAAGGTTAACCAGAGACACAAAAATTAAAAATCAAGGAAGAACCACCTCGATTTCATAGAAAAGGAACAATCTTTCTTCAAAATCAAACACTTTAAAGCATCATTAAATCAAAGAGAAACAAGAACCAAAACAAAAATTTCAAAAAGAGATCTCGACTCTGATAAGAAATTTACCTGATTGAGCGTCGCAATCTATTGAATAGATTCAGCACCAGAGAAAATTTTAGAGAGAGAAACTAGAGAGAGAAAGAGAGAGAGAGAGAGAGAGAGAGAGAGAGAGAGAGAGAGAGAGAGAGAGAGAGAGAGAGAGAGAGAGAGAGAGAGAGAGTTGGCTCCCTCCAACGAAGAAAGATAGGAAAAAAAAAAAAAAGCCTTTCATCACAGTTCTTTTTAATTAAACTGATTTTCGTTTTGCTAAAAAAAATGTTACCCGGTTATCGATTTTATTATATTTTAATCTGTAAGAAACCTTGGCGCTGCAACTCAAGCAAGGTAAGAACACGTGGATTATTTTTATAGGTTAATTCATCTTGTTTATTACATCAAAAATCAAGTACGATAGGTGATTTATAGCCGTTGATTTTGAACAGGTTCATTAGTGAAAAATGATTCACTAGTGTTTGGGGTCACTAAGATGCAATTTGTGTATTCATGATTAACACTGTAAAGATTTGCAGCGTTTTTGAAAATTTGATAGTTTTTGTAGATTTTAATTTCAAATTGACATTCAGAAAAAGTAAACATTCACTTCCCTCTGGATAGTGGCGGGAAAGAATGAAGCTTTTTTTTTGTGAGAAGATATGCGGTTCTCGATAAATTGAAATTGACGTTTTAGATCTAAGTTTTTTAAGATACGCTTGGCGCGTAGTACGCACGCAACACAGAAAACACAGTTGGCTTGCTCTTTTCCTTGGGTGCTGATATTGGGGAAGCAGAATTAGATGGGGGAAGTCCTTCTACACTCACTCACGTCCATTAAAGTTACTCGCTGACATATTTTTAATTAAATTCAGAGAGAGAATTAAAAGTGTATTAAAATCACTTTTTATTTTTAAATTTAATTGGAGACACATCAGGAGTAACTTTAATGGGTAAAATTTCACGTGTGAATATAGAATTTTTCGGGGAACCTTTTGGGACTTTAAGCCTAAATCCCATTAAGCAAAATAGGATGGGGAACCTCTTTTATCCCCTACCCCACAAAAATAAGTTCATCTTCCCCACANCTTTAAGCCTAAATCCCATTAAGCAAAATAGGATGGGGAACCTCTTTTATCCCCTACCCCACAAAAATAAGTTCATCTTCCCCACAACCACCACCAAGCCAGAGAGAACAGAGAAAGAGAGAGAAATTAGAAGAGAGATGGGGAGAGATCGTTGTTGAGAGAGAGAGAAAGAGAAAAAATAGGGATAGATTAAGATCGATAGAGAATAGAAAAAAAAAATCAGATCTGAAAATTTTCAAATCTCTCCTATATATCTCTGTTCTCTCTCTTGTGGAGGGCGATTGGAGCATGATTGTGACATAGTTGAAGTGGAAGCGATGGTGGGGAAGATGAAGTGGAGAGTAGTTTGTTTTTTTTTACGGGGTGTAATTATCTGAAGTTTCCCCTTAATAAATGGGCTTTTGTGTTGAAGACCCAAAAGAAAGCTTCCCAATACTATTTTGCTTCCCCTTTATAACCCTTTTCCTTTCTTTCCTTTAGGTACACGAATGCACAGCTTAAGTTAGCATTTAATGAAGAGTTTTTAAACAATATATTTCGCGAGAAAATGTTAGAACATTTCGAAATGAATTTCTCGTATTTCTAATGTGGCGTACGGTAACACTGTTGATCTTTTGACCTCTTTGTTCCAAGAGTTATTAGTAAAAAAGTTCCTGTCTGTACTGTTGGAACCAATTTTGTGATCAACTTTGGACTTTCATTGTACTTTCACACTATGTTACACCAGCATTGAGGGCATACAGTAATGCTGTTGGGACCGATCATTTTACAAAAGTGATACCCAATGCTTATGTGGCATGGTCGGTCCCACTGCTATATAAGTTGGAAACCCCTTCAAAATACTTTTAAGAGAAAAAATGGTAGATCTCATCCTACCATATAAGCATCGGGTATCACTTTTATAAAATAGTCGGTCCAAAAAGTATGATTATGCCTATATTTTTAGGACCATTCAACCTAAATTTAAGTCTTTAAATCCGGTACATTTATAAGAATAAGGTTTGCGGAAATAAAACATGTGTCAAAATCTAAATAACTAAAATATAAAATGAGAGCGTCGGAACGGCCAATTATAAAATATTTTATAATGCATTTGGAGTAAGAGCGCGAGAACGTCAATCTTATACAATGGTTCTGAATTCTTATTAGTAAGGTCAAACTGAGTATGTAGAGCCGCATCACCATATTAGTAACAGTGCTGCTTTTTAGACTGACGCTTATACAAAATAAGTGTCTGACGCTTATGTGGCATGGTGGATCCCGCTATCACATAAATTGAAAACCCCTTCAAAACACTTTCGACAGAGGAAAGATGGTAAGTCCCACCTTGCTACATAGTAGTTTCATTTGTCTTATTTGCTTTTGGGAATCGTTGTATCATACCAATCAAATAAATCATCTCTTAAACAACCACAATCGATGGCAGTATCCCATTAGTCTCTTGTTACTTATTCCTTTATATGGGGTCCTCTTAGAAGTTTGCAAATTAGTTTATGTCACCTTGAATACAATATTTTCATCACTTAGATAATGTCCACTAAAAATCAACTAAATTAGAAATCTCTAATCCTTTTCATTTACACTATTAAATTCTACACATAAATTAAGTGTTGTTGATGCTAGAAATTTTCAATTGACCTGAATTTTTCTATATATAATTTAAATAGTGAATATAACTTATTTAAAAAAAAAAAACTCACTTGGACAACCCTTGGGAAACAAAACACAAATCTTTAACCTTAACAGGTACCCTAAAAAATCCATCTTTTTGAGCTTATTGGCACTAATCTGATTTCTACAACGTTAAGCAGAATAAAGATTTTCATCAACTCTTCTTCTGTAGTAATCTTCCTAGAGGAGAAAGAATAAAATTCAGATTTTTTTTTTAATCCCGACTCAAATTTCCTAGTCCATGAGTGAACCCATAGACTAGAGATTTCGACAAGATCCTTTCCAAATCTATGAAGATTGTCAATGGATCAAGTAACCCTAATAAAGTCATCACACTCCTTTTAATAGCATCAAGTTTGGGCATCAGAATGAGTATCTGCTGGCTATTGAGTCGTCGTTTAGTATTGATTGGCCGTCAATCAATCTGATAAAATTGCCGTAAACAATAGGTACGGTGCATATCAAGTCATAGTATCAGTGAGATCGACTCCGTATTATATGTCCCTTCCAATAAACTCATACAGCATATGGGATAGGAAGAAAAAATACAAAAATACAGAAATACAGAAATACAAAAATCAGTTCCATATATTTCTAAAGCAAATAATGAAAACGATAAAGAACGGAAACATAATGCGAAACACCAAAATGTTGATTAAATTTGGCAAACAGTTCACACGACAAACTTTAGATGTGTATGTACATAAGATCACAGGTCTTCAGATCTCTCCCTCAAAACAGAGGGTGAGAGAGAGAGAGAGAGAGAGAGAGAGAGAGAGGGAAGGAGGGAGGGGGGCTGCTACAGGTCCAACAATTAAAAGCCTACAAGTTCTCAGCTCTTACTATTAATACTGTGTACTTATTCATGCCCAAAATGGAGTTTTCTGAATGTGCCCGAATTGCTTTGCCGTTTTAAGAAGACTCTGGACTGAACTTGACTAATCTTACAGGTCCATTTAGCAAAGACGGACGAAGTATGTAAATAGGAATACCTAGTAATTTACTGACCAAGGTTTCCCAAGAGCCGTTCCACTGCAGCATGGACGTTTCCTCCAGTAGCTGTTAATGCGCGAATGTTCTCTTGTGTATCAAAGAACCCCATTTCTTGAAGCTGTGACAGCTGAGTCGCATATAGTTGTTCCGGAGGCACTATCAAAACAAACGGAAACCTTTAGACCACACCGTGACTGACATGTGAGCCTTTCTTTTAGAAAAAAATTAAAGAAAAAAAAACGATGGATATTTATGGAAAAGATAATGAGAGAAGAGTAACCATCAGATCTGTTGGGAACTGCCGGGTCACCGGCCCCGAGTCCGCTGAACATGTTCATTAACATATCCAACCCCATATTGTTCGGAGTTCCTGTTATGTAAATAGTCAGACTGCTAAGTAATCTTACAGGGGTAGAGGAACAGTAATGAAAAGAAAAAAGTGAAACAATTGGTATGGTGTTTCTGTTAGAAATAATGTGCGTGGAGCACATCAGGACCTTGACTCCAAATTAATGTATTCCACATGAAAGAACCAAAGGAAAAAAGAAAGAAAAGAAAAATAAACGGATGGTGAGATAATGTTACATACCTGTGGCCCCACCGGTCTGACCAGGTTCCCTGCAAGAGAAATACCATCAATATCGTAACTAAATCATGACAATTGAATAAATCATTAGAACTAGCAAGTGCAACCAAATTTAACATAGTAAAGATGCTTCAGAAAACAGACAGCCTAATCTAATCACCGCTACATTTATTTTTTCTTGAAAGAAAATTGGCAATAAAAATGGAAAAGGAATAGACCAGATAGGTAGATCATCTGACTAGGGGTGTTCTTGGGCAAAGGCAATATCCTCAGTTGAACTCATCAACTGGTGGATCTTAGACACGCTTTGCATGCATGCCACATGTACGTTATAGACACAAGATCGAGCAGAAATCGACTATGACCATCTGTTTGCCCCAGATCTATTTAAACACGTGCATGAGAATGTGATAGAAAGTCTCAAGATCCCAAAATGATGGAATGTCTCGGAACCATGAACCCCAAAAAATGTCAACAAGTCCATATACTCAATTTCAAATAAACAATTTTTTTTTAATCGCTCAATACTAGTTGAAATAAAGTACTTCATAAATTAGGATTTGATTGGGAAAGGTGCTTCGACATGTACCCAATATGTGGGTAGACGTGGTGTCAAGCATGACAAATTCTTTGAAAACAAAATGACTTTGTTCCGTAGCTCGGAACTAAGTATTCTTCCCTTGAAAAATATATACTTAATTCATGTGAAGCATAAATATATTAAAATGTTTTAGATAAATTGTAAAACATTAATATCAAATAAACAACATACGCATACTAGCTGCAAGCAAAGCACTTGAATTAAGATCTTACTCAAAAAGGTGTGCAGCAATGTGCCGGACAAGTTTCTACGACATCTGATCCAACACAGAAAATTATTTTGTTTGCAATGTACTTGTTATATTGGTCTGAACTATGTGGTCCTCTCAATTTGAGTTTAATGTGATTGGCCTACCATTAGATTTTACAGTGTTTTGTGAGAGAAAGGGAGAGGGAAAAACTGCTGGAGAGAGAGAGAGAGAGAGAGAGAGAGAGAGAGAGAGAGAGAGAGAGATGTCCTGACTTACTGGGCTGATTGTTGCCGACCAAGCGTGGACATAAGGGATTGCTGCAAAGCCAAAACTTGCTGCAGAAAAAAAAACAATAAACAGAAAGTTCAATAGAAAGAAGGGGAGGCGTTTGGCAGCATCATAGTAACCTTCAGTGAAACTAACACAGATTACACCACCCAGTTCAATCACTCCCAATGTCACAAGGGTACAACCCATGTTAGTTGAACCTTCTCCACAGACCACAACCATCAACCTCAAAGAGCATTGCGAATGCAGACTTCAACAAGATTCTAACACCATTAATAGCAAAATTCAGTGATGCTTCAACCTGAAACTTTCTAACGTGGCCACTAGCAACCCACCTCATTACTCATATAGAGAAAAAACAGAGAATATGATGTGATGATACCTGCATGGTCTCAGGGGAAGTCAATTGGCGAATTAATTCTGGGTTCTGCATCATTTCTCTTAATTGAGAATTGGAATCAACCATGCTGCGGAGTTGGGGATTGAGACCAAGAATCTATAAAGCGAAAACTGGCGTTAAGAAATTACAAAGCTTCATGCACAAGGATGTAACAAGATACTGATGTAAAACACCATACCTGGTTCATGTATTGAGGGTTAGAGAGGAGGCTCTGCATTATCTGTGAAACAGCAGGATTTTGCATAAACTGGTTCATTTGAGAGGAATCCTGCATGCCACCAAACATCCGTTCCATCTCCGGCAGACCAAGCCCACCTAAGCCAGAGATACCAGGCGCCCTTGCTTCCCCAGTTGGAGTTGACCTAGCTGTGGTGTTTGTTGGCGCACCTCCAGCAGCTGGATTCACAGTTAAAAAAGAAAATGACAGAGAGGTTTCACAAACGGGAATTAAAGTTATTTCCAGAGATGAAGAGCAGGTTCCGAAAATTTTAACAAAAGGCTATTTAAAGTTCCTTTAACTGCTGCTTAGGACCAAATATTGGAGTTGAGCCTTTTTCTTGAATCTTGAGTTCATTGCAATATATGAGACACTATAGTTGGTCACTGTTAAGTAGGATTAGAAGGCTTTTGTACAGGAACATGCACATGTCTCCCGCAAATAGGTGATTAGAAGGTTTATTCATTTGGATATCTATAGCAGCTCAGTTTCTCTTGATGTTAATAATATTTAGGATTCACTGGCTGAAATTCATGAAGTTGACGGTCGGAGATTATTAACGTATTATGCCAGCATTCCTTTTTCAGGTATCTTTTGTTCCTTTATTTTCTAGTATTCCTAGTTTAGCCTGTTTTATGTCTCTATTGAAAATGCCCTAATTATTTCAATAAAAGAATTAGAAGAAAGCTGAGAAAAACAAAAAAAAAAGGTTTAGTAAGTTAAGCTCGTGAACACAAAAATTACTGCAGATACACGTGAAAGAATGAAACCTTACCACCAGCACCACCCCATGGGTTGGGAAGCGGGTTAGTATTGGGTGCAGGAGACCCAGTAGTTCCTTCAGAACCAGCTGTTGAAAGGTTAGTTGACCGATCCCTGTCTTGGGCGCCACCTTGGTTCCCCAAAAGAGCAGCAAATGGATTCGAACCCAAATTATTTCCAGCATCTCCAGCCATTGTTGTCGCATTCATAAATGGCTCTTGAACAGTCTCATACATGCGTCTGAGCATGTTGAAGCCTTCAGGAGAAGATTCAATGTTGCTCATGGCCCTGTCAGTGTTCCGCATCATCTCTCGCATGAGTTCAGGGTTCCTTGCAGCTTCTAAGGTCTGACGTAGTGTACTGGGATCATTGAGTATATGAGCAAGGTCAGGATTCCGATCAATGATCTCACGCATTTGGGGATTGCTCATGATCAAGTTACGCATTAGGTCAGGATTGTTCATTAGATTCTGGATGACAGGCATGTTCATTATATCCCTCATCATGTTGGGATTCTGAGTAAGCTGTTGTTGGACTTGTTCAAACTCTGGAATTCCAGTTCCCAATAATCCAGGTACTCCACTGCCACTTAGGCCATTTACACCAAGTCCTGGAAATAGTGATGCCCCAAGATTGGAACCCCCAAAGGCCCCACCCTCATTGGAACCAATACCCCTTGCAGCACCTGGAGTGGTGTTTGAACCTCCAAGATTGGCAGTACCAGTGGTGTTGGTAGATGCAGCTGGTAAACCACGAACCATGTGAACAGTGTGATCTGCTTGCAAACCTATCAACAGAAGAAGAAAAAAGAAGGAAACGTTAGCTGCTTCGGTTATGACATTTTCTGTTTACAAGAGTGTATACCACATGGTACTTTGGTGGGTGAAGCAACAGTGTCAGAGGACATATTTTGATCCTATTCGATATAGCTTTGCATAAAATTCATAAAGTCAAAGTGTGCCATTCGGCAACATGGCATGACAAAAATGTGAGACTGTTATTTGTGTCCAATACCCTAGCTTTCATTAGGTGTTCTCCTTAGAAAGTGAGAACAATTGTAGAGATATGGGTAAGATGGTCCAATCATGTAGGGACTTCCTATTACATGTATTTCAGGAGCGAATCAATCAGTCAATGTACATAGCACACATTTGAGTTAATCTTTTGATTGCTTCATTTTAGGCAAAGCTGGAGATAATAATAGTTCCAGAAGCATTTGAAAGGGAAATTACAAACTCATGCTTCAAAGAATATCTTCATTCAACTTTCAGAAGACCAGAAGGCATCAAAATTCAACCAACACTGAGGGAAAACGTGGACAACAAAGGCACAGAGACTATCTCACAAATAAGAAAGGTAACTTTATCTTCTTATTGCGTAGGGATGGCTGAGACTGCTGGGCATACAGATGAAATTGCATCTGAAGTTCTGAGCCCATGACATGAACGAAAATTCTTTTGGAAGTTCCAAATGTAACTTCAAGGATCAAGGTGATTCCTATGGTCTCGCATTCCAGTCCACTCAATGGTTGTTGGAGCCTCAAATACAGAAAAAATAGGAGAGCATAAACCACCATCTCAAGACTAGCATCATTAATTGACACAAAAATGTAACTCTTGGGCCTACAAAAGCTCAATCCATATAAAATAGACAACTCTAGTATTTACAAGCCTAACAAAATAAGATTTTTAAGAAGTATCCGTTTCCACTAACGCATTATATGAAGTTATGAACCTCTGCTTTCCACCAAAATCAGATCTATTGAAATTCATAACACCAGTAATACAACTTGGAGCCACCTGAATTTTCTACAATCATAACCAAATGGACAGCCTTAAGTGTAACCTTAAGAAAGCAACTATCATATGGCATGCACCTTTCCAAATGAAAGGAATCTCGCAAAATAAAAAGTATCAATAGGAAATATCATATACATAAGAGATTAGCAAAAATAACATTGTTGACATTTTCTAGTAAAAGAAACTTTACGAGCATTCCCAAACATTAATTTCCTCAATAGCCTTACTTCCTCTTTTCAGATCTAGAAAGTAAAAACAGTTGTATATCCACATCTAATACCTTTCTTTTCTAGGAAGTCACAATTACTTTACAAACTATAGCAAAATTGCATTGAAGTCCAACCATCGCACTGATGCACACAACAAAAACCCACGAATAAAATTTACAGTTGGCAAGGCCTGCAGCATAGTAGCTAGTCCCGCTAATTTCTCCTTGTGTTACAGTACACACACCAAACTGGTTTTCATCTGGACATTCCCAATTATAAATATTAAAAAAAAATACTCGACAATATACGACAAAATAACAGGTTGAATCCTCAAACTGATTAAGATTCCACTAACGCCATTAATTCCCAATTTTCTGTTTTAAACCTCGGAACAAACGAATAATTAATACATTGGCATACAGCAGCAAACATTTTTCATATCAGAAAAAGTTGTATACATCTCCGAGTTTGCAGTTGGCTTCCCCCAGAGAAACGTCTCAATATGATTCCTGCATGTCACTTTTTTTCAGACAGGCAACCTTCTCCAAATATCCGGTTTGAAACTTCACAAAATCATTCCTGCATGTCACATTTTGTTTAGATCGGTAACTTCCTCTGAATATCCAATTTCCTTTCTCTGGAGAAATTTCTCAAAATCATTTCTGCATGTCACTTTCTGTTCAACCATGTCTAAAAAGTGGCGACGGCATTAGCAACCTTATAACTAAACAAGTTCACACCTAATAAAAGGGAGAATTTTGTTCCCTTAAATTTGTTTTTCTGCAATTTTTCCTCCATCTCCTCACCGATCTCACTACTCTCATCTCCTCTACCAATAAATTCAGATTGTCGATCTTGAATAACCTAGATTTTTTAATCTAAAAACAGAATTCAGGATATCATACAAAAAAAAAAAAACTTTGGGATCAAACTGAATCAAGACCTAGATTCAGCAAAAAAAATTAACAAAATCCCAATCCAAATTCATCGCCAAAATTTACCAAAAACAAAAAAAACAAAACCTTAAATAAAACTGGAATTAAAAATAATAATAATAATAATTGAGATCAGAGTAAAGGACGCACCATAGCTTTCTAGGGTTTGGTCATCCTTCAAGATCCGACCCTTGTAAATCAACCTTTGTTGCTCAGCTGGAACTTCTGAATTCTGCGCCACAACAACTTTGAACTCTCCGACAGTAGATCCAAGGCTAGTCTGTACCGAGAACTTCGAACCATTCGAGCATCGGACGTGGACGGTGACCTCACCACCACTACCGACGCCCGAATCACTTGTATCACCGGAATCTCCATCCGCACCCATATTATCCTCCCCTGAGAGATGGGAGGTTTCAATCTCCAGATAAAGAAAAACGAGAAAAATAAAAACCCTAGCAGAATCGAACTACTGATCTGAGGATTCGATTAGTGTAGCTATGGAAGAGAGATGGATCAGAAAAGATTAATAAGAAGGAAGGAAAGAAACTAGAGAGAGAAACTAGAGAGAGAGAGAGAAACGTTTTAAGAAGGAAAAGAATAAAAGTGGAAAAATGTGTGTTTTTCTACGGTAAATATTTGCAGGGCGGTAGAGAAAAATGTAACAAGCGAAGAATTTTAATTCTGGGTTGATAAGTGGAACTGGATTGAAACGGATGATCCGGACCGAATTGAACGATCCAAAATTGGGAGTTTGAATCACGAGTTTATAACCGAATTTGACCGAGTAGAGCCGAGTTTAATGGAATTTAGAAAATCAGAATCATTAATTAATTAATTTAGGCTGATTAGACACCGATTCAACACTAGGCCGGGTTGAGTTAATTTGGCTAATATGCGCTTGACTCAGCAAAAAAAATCATGACTCAGACCGGTTCCTGAGATAGGCAATGCAAACTCAAAAGTCAAAAACTCTTTTTCTGATTCTAATTTTATTGGGCTGATTCAAAGTGAAACAAATCTCTCTTTTTTTCCTTTTCCTTTTTTTTTTCAAAACTAAAATAAGCCTCTTCTTTTTCTTTTGATTGTTGTTATTGAGACTCCCTAGTTTGAATGGGGGGCTTGTTAAGTTAAGAGGCACCCTCAAAAGATTTGCAAATTTGTTAGAGGAAGATTTGTTTTACTAGGGGGAGGGATTCTAATTTTTTCTTTTACACCCCACTCCCCAACTAAATACACCCCACCATCATTAATTACAACCATCTCCACCACCATTGTCATAACCATGCCAACTCCACCACCTCACTCCCTCCACCACCATCGCCAACGCTTTAGAGAAAGAAAGAAGATACAGAGGGGAAGGGAGATCTAGAGAGAAAGATGGATCTGGAGAGAGAGGTTTTGAATTTGGAGAGAAAAATTTGAATTTTCAACAATAACAAACTTCACCAGCATTCTGAAATTCGACAATACAGAGTGAAATTTTCGAACAACATTTGACAGGTTCCTGTCAAAAAAGAAAATTTATTCGATAGGTCCTTGCCGATTTCAATTTCAACAGAAAATCTGTCAAAAATATTTTGATTTTTCATCAGGAATTTGTCGAAATTTGTTTGATTTTTCGACTCTGTATTGTCGAATTTTTACTCTCGTCTTCATCATCTTCATTTATTTCTTTTAGAGATAGAATGGTCTAGATCTGATTTCTTTTCTTTTCTAGATAAAAAAAGAAGAGAATGGGAGAGAGTATTGAGAATAAGAGAAGGAAGATGATGACAATGGAGGTGGTGTTGACGACATAGTGTTGCCGGTGGTGGATCTGGTGATGGGGATGGGGTGTATTTGTTTTTGTTGGTGGGGGTGTGTTTAGTTATGTTTAGTGGGGGGAAGTCCTCCTAGAAAAAACATAAGGTTGAGGGGAAGGTTCAACTTGGGCTTAAGCCCAAATTTTGAGCATGCCCCCCCAACCAAAAGGGGAGCCTCAATAACAGCACCCTTTCTTTTTTGTGCTTGTCTTAGTAGTAAGGTTGCGTTTGGAAAGCTGAATATAAACGTCCTTTTATTTTTTTTCTTTTTTTTAGTAATGCTACCTTGACGAAGAGACTGGGAAGACTGATTTTTAGACTGTTGATTTTCAATTAACTTTTGATAGAGTTTTTGAAGTTTTTAAATAGACTATTTTTATAAGAATTGATTGATTTTTTATGAGGTTGATCTATGTACGTGAACTCTTCCTTAATTTTAACTTTAGTTGACCCAACTTTGACAAGTTTCACACGGTGACGTCTACATATACTCTCGTGGTGGCCTCATAACAATCTTAGGGTGCCTTTATAAAAGTTTACTCATCAACCACATTTAGCTAATGATGCATTTGCACTCTATGTTTCTACATTGAGCGTAAGAACAATTAAGATGATATATAAGAATGAACACTAACTAAAGGGTAATTGTGTAATAATTGCAAGCTCAACAATCTACATAGTGAGGAAAACATCATCAAAACAGTCCTTGGATCGTATCTATGTGGTTCCCTCAAGCTTCTTGTCAGTCTCTTTATCACCATCTTTGTACAAATAGTATTTCTGTTTTGAGCTACCCGTTTTAAAAAAACTGTCACCATCTTTGTACAAATAGTATTTCTGTTTTGAGCTACCCGTTTTAAAAAAAAAACTATAAAGAAAAAAAAAGTTCTTTGAGTTTATCCCATTGGATTTTTAGTCATTAGAAAAAGGGTGTTTATCTCTAGAATTAGGATCGCCATTTAAGCCTATTTAGTCAGGAAATGGCCAAAAAAAAAAAATTCTATAGGTCCTCATAAAGATGATCCATGGCTTAATTTTCTACAAGGAAGAACTACTCGCTGTTAGGATTTTCACCACAAACAATGACAAGCAAATACTAACACTAAAAAAAAATAGAGAAAAGAGATAAAAGAAAACACTTCACATCAACCTGACNAGTAGAAACATTCCAACTCCATGATTGGTTTCCTCTCTCTCGAGGCTCCACCCTTCCATGTACCACTTCCACTCTTCTTCCCTCCTTGAACAAACAGACCTAGTGACTTATCATGTTTCTCTTCCGCTTCTTCAAACTTTTCATCGGAGAATATAGCACTCTTTGCTTGTTCTAAAGTGATAGTGTCTCTACCGTAAAGTAGAGTCTTAATCAAATGCTTATGAGTACGGCGTAATGACGCAAGCAAAAGAACTGCTTTATCCTCATCCTCTAACTTAATGCCAACATTAGATAAATCACAAAGAACTCGTTTGAACTCACCTAGATGGGTGTGTAGATCTACACCCTCTTCTCTTACGAAAGAATACATCTGTTGCTTCAAAATCAGTCGATTGGTAAGACTTTTAGCCATGTAAAGGTCCTCCAACTTCTTCCATAATTCTATCGCAGATGTTTCCTCCATCACATCATACACAACTTCATCAGACAATCCCGAACGAATAGTACTTACCGCTCTTGAATTGATATTCTCCCACTTCTCATCATCCATCTTTGCTGGCTTCTTTTCTTTCCCACGCAACGCATCATCTAGACCTTGTTGAACCAAGGCATCTTTCATCCGAAGTTGCCACAAGGAAAAATTCTTCTTTCCATCAAATTTCTCTATTACCACCTTCCCATCTCCAATCGTAGCAAAAGCCGCCATTATTGATCATCAAAAGCTCTGATACCAATTGTTAGGATTTTCACCACAAATAATGACAAGCAAATACTAACACTAAAAAAAATAGATAAAAGACATAAAGAAAACACAAACGATTTACGTGGTTCACCACTCTTTGGCTACGTCCACGGCAAAGAACAACTTCTTTCACTAAGATCAAAGGGATTACAAAGCAAGCCACACACTCAACTACTCTCACAAGCTTCTCTCTAGCTTGCTTCTCAAACTTCTCTCTCTACAATATTGCTTCTCTCTACAATATTGCTATCACACTCTTCTATCTACCTTCAGACTCACAACCCTTTCAAGAGATCTCACACTCTCAATGTTATTTTTCTGAATGCTTTAGGCTAATGCCCTACTCCTATATTTATAGCCTCCAATAGGTATCCCAATCCTAGAAGGAAAATGGAATCCTAACTAAATATGAAAAGGAAACCCACCTAAAATAGAAGTTCCCTCAAATATAAGATAAGGAAGTTTTTAAAACCCACCTAAAATAGAAGTTCCCTTAAATACAAGAGAAAGGAAGTTTCTAAAACTTTAATTAATTTTTCCAAAACTTCACACTCGCCATATAGTAAAAGCTTATCTTACTCTAAAGCTTCTAACCCCTTCAAAAGTGTAGTTACTTGTGATTTATTCATAAATATTGTTAATTTTAAACCAACAATTAATAATAAGAAAAAAAATCTTAGATTGGGATGATTTTATTTTATTTATTTTTAACAATATTTAGCTTAAATTTATAAACTAAAAAAAAAGATAATTAAAAATTGATTACATGCATAAATGCCAAAAAAAGGGTGATGTTAAAGGGGTTCTCTAAAATGTTAGGGGGGTGCACAGGATATGGGGGTGGACTAAATACTTCAAAATGGTTGGGGGATGGACATAGTTTTACTTAGGGGTGTAAACGGTAGCCTATCGGACCGGATATGGCCATATCCGAATTCGAATCCGAAATTTTTTTACAACATCCGAATCCGATCCGATATCCGACGGATGTTAAAACTTAATGACCAAATTCGAATCCGATAATATTATCGGATATCGGATATTATCCGATTTGACCGATAAGGTCATTCGAATTCGAATATCATCCAACATCCGAAATCCGAAATCCGAAATTTGAGGATCATGTTCAATTTAGACTTGAGATGCAGTAAGTCTCCAATATTTCCAATTTCTTTCTTTAACATAATTTCAAGTTCTTCTAAAATAAGAATTGACCTGTCATATATGCAAAGGCAACAAAAGAAAACATAAACATACATTAAAGTGTGATCTTCAAAATCTGACATATACTAACTTCAGAGTTAAGACATTGCAAATAAACTATTACAATGACAAGTGTTTTTCTGCAAAAATACCAAATAGAAATTTAAGGATAATCTTTAACTCTAAACAAATTACAAATGCCAACACCAAAACTGCCATAACCATGAACAAAGATCTGCATTTCTAGACAAATGCCAACACCAAACTAGCCATAACCAAGAATAAGAAACTGCCTTTTCTTCTCCTCATCAAAACTCCTGCACAAATTGAATCAAATAACAAGAATGAAATCCATCATAACATCACCTAAAAATAGATAAATCATATATATAATTTTTATCTCATTGAATGGACTCACCTAAGATCATGTAGAGATTGAAGAACAACCCATCATTTCACAGCTGATGATTCATTCACAAGATCCACCAACTCAAAATCTAAAATATTATGCAAAGAGGAAAAAAGTAATAAGAACATACATATAAAAATATGAAACAGTAATAAACTAATAATGTTTGTCAACAAAAAAGTATTTACTTACTGCTAAATGATGGTAACCAATCCTTTAAGCAACTCAATGCTTCCACTACATCAGGAGCTAATGCAGATCTGTACTCCGTGACTATTCTACCACCACAACTAAAAGCCGATTCTGATGCTACAGTTGATACTGGAACAGCTAAGACATCACGAGCCATCCTAGCAAGTATTGGATACTGAACCCCACAATTTTTCCACCAAAGCAATATATCGAATGCCAACTCATCTTTTCCCTTTGGAAACAAATCTTCATTTAAGTACCTATCCAATTCTGTTTTTGGAACTTGTGAAGTAGTATTTTTCTTCTTCACATATTCGTCGAACTCACAATCATTTTCCGAGTTCACTTGATTAGAACTCTCACCACAAGATGAATTCAGGACACTTGATGATGAGTCGTTAAAAAAATTCATGGAAGAAGTATATTGCATTTCATATAAACTGTATAGTGTTTCCAAAGATGTTAAAAATATATTGAAGTAGATTTGCGCATGATCACCATATAACTTCTTGAAAGCAAACTCTACATAAACAGCCTTATAACGAGGATCAAACACCATACCAATGCTCATCATCAAACTGCATGTACTCCAATATTTATCAAATTTTTCCCTCATTTCCATTGCCATTTCACGAACATATGAATGCTCACTAGATTGCCATTTAAGAATTCCTTTATGGACTTCAAAAACACCTTTGAAATACAAATTTGCAGTTGGATACTTAACCCCTGAAAATTTAAGTGTTTCATCATAAAAAATTTTCAAACACTCACCAATGGCTTCCGCTTTTTTCCATTCATCTACTGTAGGGAAATATGTATATCCAGGATCTAACTCTACCAAACGCTTCAATGCTAAATGCACTTCAATGGCACTCTTAAGCATGATATAAGTAGAATTCCACCTAGTAGGGACATCATAAGCTATTCCCTTTCCAACCAACTTTGTTTGAGCCAATGCATTGTCAAATTTCAGCTTCCTACCTTGGGAACCTCTTATATAATTAACACTCTCTCGAATCTTTTTTATAAAATCACTAACCACACTCAAACCATCTTGCACAATAAGATTTAATATATGAGCACTACACCGCATGTGAAACAACTCACCATCAAGAGGCAATGATTTCTTACCATTGAGCCACAATTTAAGGTTTCTTACCATAACATCATTACTAGAAGCATTGTCAACTGCTATAGCAAATAATTTATTATCAATATTCCATAACAATGCTACAGATTTAATGACATCACTAAGAGCATCTCCACTATGTGGTGGTGGCATCATAACAAAAGCAATTATTTTCTTATGCAACTTCCAATCCTCATCAATGTAGTGGCAAGTTACACAACAATAACCTTTGTTTTGATGCTCAGCTGTCCATAAATCTGTTGTGAGGCTAACTTTAGATGATACTGAATCAAACACCCCTTGCAACTCCACTTTCATCTCATTAAAAATTTTCATAACATCTTCTCGAACAGTATTTCTTGAATATAACTTAACAACCGGATTAAGAGACTTGAGTAACTCCCGAAAGTACTCATGCTCAACCATATTAAAAGCATAGTCATGTTTGGCAATCATTTGAGCAATAATCCTTCGAGTTTTTTGAGCATCATATTTCCAATTTGCTACTTTTGCAGAATGATTACTAGTCTTAATGGAGGTCAAAAGTGATTGGCTAGGACGATTTTGAGGCCTGCGTACACAAACATTCAAATGATTTCTCAAATGGGTGGTTCCATTTTTACTAGTCCCATCAAATGACTTTTTGCAGTGGTTGCAAATGGCATTAATCTTACCATCTACTGTTTTTAGCTCAAAATCTATCCAAACATCTGACCTTAGTCTTCGTTTTTTGGGTTGTATCTCTTCTTCGTCTTTTTCTGTATTTTTTTCAACTTCTTGGACAGGAATAACATTATCCAAAGGAGTTACACTAGGAACGTTTGCACTATTAGAGAGTGATTGAGATGAAGTTGAAGGACAAGTAGTGCTCGAAGTTGCAACGCTAGATGCAGATTGGGACATTTTATAAATCTACAAATTAAAAATAATTGTATGGATTATAGATTATGACGAAAATAAATAAATATATAAACTGAACAAACGGAAAGAAATGAGAATCAGTAACAAATAATCTAATTTTAACACTCATAATCAAATAAACAAATGAATAACCAATCATTTCACAGCTGATGATTCATCCACAAACTCAAAATCTAAAATATTATACAAAGAGAACTTACCTTAGACGAGTAGCAACCTGAAACAGATTTTAGAGCACCTCCTAAAACATAGATGAAGCTCCAAGATCTGTCATACAACATGTATTTTTGTTTTTCAGCAAAAACCCCAAAATTTCATCATCAAAGCAACCCAAAAATCAATCATATGTTTAAATCTCAACTCTACCATCAACAACACATAAAAACCCTCTTCATCCACCTTGATTTACACATTAAATCAAGGGTTTCTATCATAAATCAGATGCATTAACTTTTAAACTCCCACATTAAATCAAGGGCTTTTAGTTAGAATTCCAACCCTAAAACAAAAAATCAAAATGCAGAGGGGTGGGGGACGATCTTCTCACCTGATCGGCTGATCTCCCTCACCATCACCTTTAAACCCTTGTTTAATAAATCATGAATCATTGCACTGATGTCATCTTTCAAGGAAATAAGCTAGAGAATACAAAATACTGACCAATTTTTCAAGGACAACTAAATTAAAACCCAATAAATATATTAGTGTGTTTTTTGGCATATTAATTTTAATTGAAACTAGATGCATTTTGAAGTAACAGATGAAATTTTAGTTTTAAAACATATGAGTTAGCGACTAAAAACGACAGTAACCAAAGCTCAAAATCGGTAACAGAGTGCCGATTCTGTCCATGAAGAAATTGGTACTGAAATTTTCAATCGGCAACTTGTTACCGAAAATGAAGACCCTAATCGGCATCGTGCCTCTAAATTTTTTTTTGAAAACGGTTGTAAGGGGTGTTTGATTCACATACCTTCTTCGTCTTCTCCTTCTCTCACTCAGTATCTCTCTCCTTCCTTCTATCACTCGGTATCTCTCTCCTTCTTTCACTCACTGTTGAAGAAGATGGGTTCACGGGTTGGATCTTCAGTTCTTCATCACCATCGTCATCTTCAGTTCTTCATCAGTTCATCATTTTCTTCCCTTCTCTCTCTCTCCATGTCTCCGACTCTCTCTCTCCCTTCTTCTTTTTCTTTCTTTCTTTCTTTTCTTCTTCCTTCTTCTTCCCCTTCTCTCTGTCGGCCCTTTTCACTAACTAACTCAGTCGAGTCAGTCTCTTAGTTTGTGTGAGTGCGCCGTTGGTTAGAGGAGAAAGGGAGGACTGAGGAGGGGGGAAAGAAGTGGAGAGAGAGGGAGATGGATTTTAGGGTTTCATAGAAACAAGTTTGCCTTTTAAATGACCCAAGGGTTATTAAGGGTAAATAAAAAAATTATTATTAATGTATTATTTTCAGTTCGGATAATTATCCGAACGGATAATGTCATTCCCGAATCCGAATCCGATAAGAACATTATCCGATAAGAATATCCGATTCCGAATCCGAAATCCGAAAATTTCGGATAAAATCCTAAAAATCGGATACGAATTCGAATCGAATTCGGATTTTCGAATATCCATTGACAGCCCTAGTTTTACTAGGGGGATGTGTTATCAAAAATTAATTTGGTATTTTTCCACCCAACCCAAACCTAACCCAAAATCCCAAACTTTTCTTTCCACTTCAAAGTCCAAAACAGTCGAGTCGATGACATCCTCTTCCTAACGTTTTTCTCACTCTAAACTTCTCTCCTCCATTGCCCAAACTCCTCCATTCGACCATCGATTATCGTTTTTGAACAACGATTTTCAACTAACAACGGTGGATCTCTTCTACATCATTAGAAATTTTTGAGTTCAAGCTAAGATTCATGGTTAGGACTAAAAACCATCAATGACTCCCAAAAGTTGAGTTTTGTTTGATTTTTTTTGTTTTTGATCCCTAAATTTATATGTTTCAGTTGTTCTATGAGGTTTTTTAAGTGAATAGACAGATTTTAGGCTTTGTAGATGTGATTTGGGTTGATTTTTAAAATTTTTTGGTATAACTCGTCGTCTTCATCAATTTTCGACCGGACCAGATAAGAGTTTCTCTGTCAACTTCGACCACTGATAGTTGAGTTTTAAAGATAAACTCGACTTCTGATGGTTGAGTTTTAAAGATAAACTCGACCACTGATGGTTGAGTTTGTATGTAAAACTCAACCAGTGGTGGTTGAATTTTTCCTAAAAACTCGATCCTGCTCAAATGAATTAACTACGAAAACTGAAAATTTTGATCTCAATAAAAAACGTTTGAAACAAAAAAAAAAAGCATATGAATCAGTTGTATTACCTCATTACTATTTGATTGGGAGATTTTCATTGGATTTGAGGAACCCAAACCATCCGAAAAGGAATATTTAGGTTTTTGGGACTCCATTAATGGTGATCTCTCATCTTCCTCCATTAATGGTATTCCTTCTTGAACTTCATCCTTCATAGAGTTTCAAGCCAATAACGATCTTCGATCCTTGGTGGTCGAATAATTTAAGAGAGGTTTTAGAGAGAGAAAATAGTTTTTTATTGGAGAATAGAGAACGTGTTAGAGAGTGAAGAGTTGGAGGTGGTAGTTTAATTTACACCCTCACCACCCCCTTAGTAAAAAGAAAAAAAATATTAGAATGGTGATTTTGGGTTAAAAGCCCATTTAACTTGTCCACCCCCGTAACATTTTAGAGAACCCCTTTAACATCACCCAAAAAAAAGGCCAGGTATCGGGGGAGCTATATTGGGCTGGGTAGCGGAGTAAAAAGTCTAGGCTGGCATTCGCCCACGGGATGTGACCATATATAGATAGGCCAAAATCACCAGTAGACCGAGCCGAGCGAGTCGGGCCTGAGACACGAGCCACCCACGAAACCTGAACATCATCCTCATTGCTCTGATTTCTGAAAAGATAAGCTATACTTACAGCAGAATCTTACAGAACTTACAAAATTGAAATGTAGTGTGTATTCACATATCCTCGTAATTTGCGTCACATCTAAAATTATTCTTTTATGTAGATTTTTCGGTGACCCTAGCACTACCGTTACTGAAAATAACAAGGAGGGTTTTTAAACCGTTTCTAGTGATATTTATAAGTGGGCAGTTTCATGCCCTAACAAACAAGAGAGAGAAAGTAATAAGACATCAATGCTGGTGTAACTAATTTTGGATTGTTTGCTCCAACCAACATGATCTCCATGCAGTCCCACCCCCCACCCCGTCATTAATGGAAACACTGATGTGAGGAAAAATGTTAGATGAGTATTTATCAACCTCCTATAATTAATTAATTGGCTCCACTTTGACGTCCTGTTCGAAACTTCGCACTCCCAGTTTCAGTTGTTTTGCTCGGAAGGCATTTAAAATTTGTGACATTTTTTAATTAGCCACTCTGGTACTACTGTTATTGCTCACGTCGATATGTGTTTTCAACATAAATCAATTGAAAAAGAATTGATATTTCAACCCAACTTTTTTATTAATTCAACACACCTTACAAATTAATGATCTGTCAATTCCATAGAGTCAGACAACACACAAAAATGATCGGTTTGTAGAGTTGACGACTCAGAAAGAAATTAATGACTAGTGGATTCTGTAAAATTGACAAAAAAATAAAAGAGAACTTATAAAACTGAGAGGCTATTTTGTAAAATTTATATTGTGGGGTCTACCAAACTGTCTGTAAAGCCATATCACTATAACAGGTCACACTTCATCGCTGCATCAAATTCAAGATTGTTTTCAGAGATAATTGTACATTCTTTAGCAACCAGTATACATTTATAAAAATTACGTCTGCAACATTTCTATAAAAAAAAAAAGGTCTGCAACAAAGCTTGTATCTTTCTGCTAGATGTTCATAGAGATAGATTGTCGACCAAATAAACAGAAACACCAACACCAAGCAGATGTGTGGCTAATCGCGGCCATGCATATTGGAGGGTATTGAATCAGATATATTGCCACTGTGTGGACAGTCCGCTAACTGCTCCAACTGTCTTTCATCACAATGATCAAGGAATTCTCGTATATCTAAGATGAGTTGTAGTTCAACCTCGGTGAGTCGCCATTGTTGTTGGTTGAGTTGCCATTCAAGTTGTTCAACCGGTTCTGTTGCCCTAGAACCTGGTTATCTTGCAATTGAACCTGGTTCATCTCACGTAACCTCTCGATCTCAGCTTGTCTATACCGAAGCAACTCCCGTAGCTCGTCTATCTCACTATGTGATAATGTAGTAGACAGTGTAGGAGATCCCGGCTGTGGTCCATAGCCAAGACCTCCAGCATATTCATGTCTCCTCATAAGCTCGAAGTCGAAGATATCAAGGTATGTGGAAATTGAATGTCCGCTATTGGCTGCACCAGTGGTGTTGGTTGATACAGCTGGTAAACCACGAACCATGTGAACAGTGTGATCTGCTTGCAAACCTATCCATAATAGGAAAAAAAGAAGAAGGAAAGGTTAGCTGCTTCGGCTATGGCGTCCTTCTGTTTAATAGCTTGCAAAAATAAAGTAGTTCACCTTACAAATTCCTGAGATGCATCCATGTGATATCCTAAGTAGATCATATCAGACAGATTTACACAGAGAAGTACGGTACCAGAATACCAAATCTATCATATTTCCTTTCTTTTAATTTATGAGTAGATCCCATAAAAATATGTATACCCTCAGCATCCCCCAGAAGAGATGTTGTATGAGGGGCGTTGAAGAGTAATTGAGGCTGTCAAAGTTTGAATTCTCGAAACCCAGTAATAATGGATCTTAATGCAAGTCAGTTTTCAATCTTCAAACTACACCAAGGATGGCAAATCTCTTAACAAACAAAGACTAGACGATTCTGCAGGTACATGAAAAACTGGAAGCACTACAGTTGGAAGCAACTTCTCTAATTATCTAAAACAATAAAGAATAAACCATTTGAAGCATGACTTATCTTCCCAACATAGAATATGGAGCTTAATATTTGGCATTTATAGTACTATTAAATGATAAAACCCTCCTCAGGTGGTCTCCATTCCAGACCTGCATCCTTATATGAAGATTAGCTTAAGATAGTAAGTTGTTTTTATCCAATATAGTTCTTTAAAATATGACTTACTTTCTGAATTAGTATAGATATAGATATTATAAATACTTAAGAACTCATTAATTTCAAAGACTTATTAAAAAAATAAAAAATTTGTCTCAACGTGGTGGGAAAAATATCATCAAACTCAGGATTCTAATTTTTAGCTGCCGGGGCCAAAAATAATGAGTGACGTGACCAGTGAGAACTCTGAACTCGTATAAACAAGCTTATCTCAGCCAAGGAAGAAAGACCTTTTTGGAGTCCGAATGGTGCTTGAGGTTGCCTGGATATCAAATTGTCTTGAACACAATCGATAAGATGGATCAGGCCCAAAAGAAAAGAAAAAAAAAGAAAGATGTGTGAAAGAGTGGTCTAGATAAGTACTTAGATAACATGAAGAAACACTGATTTCAGGAAAACCCTGCTTTTATCGGTGACCTATGTAACAATGATACGAGTGCGCGTGTCAGTGTCGGACACTGGTACGAGGAATTGAACAAACTGCGTTGGAAGAATGCCAAAAAGTGGAAATGTCCGTACAACATATGTTATTGTCCCGATTATTATGCGCTTTTTAAGAAAAAAGTTATAAATTGTACTTTTAGATCTAACATTGTTAATAATTGATAATACAGAAAAGACATTAACCTAGAATGATATATTCTAAGTTTCTAACACAATTACATGCAAGTACACATGATATACACACAATATTTAACATTATTATATGCAAGTACCAGATGAAGTGTCCACAAGTATCAGACAAGGCAAAACTCCAACACCGAAGTGTCCTTGTTACACAGTTGGTGATCAATAAGTCTCCCTAATCAAAATCTGGAGAAGTAATAATCCCCAAAGTAACGAGGACTCAAAAGATAAAAGCACATATAATCAAAACTAGCAGCAGCAGCATTGAAGGTGGCAGCAGAGGACAACTGATGTGATTTACGTGTAGAAAGTGGGTTCCACACAGGAGCGTACACTTCATCTTTAGGGTTTGAGATTGTGGCAGCCAATTATTGTTATTTAGGAGTTTTATAAATTTAAAAATAAGGATTGCTTTTTATTAGTTTCTAAATCTAGAAGTTGTTTGTTAATCAAGTTTCTTGAAATGTAAGCCCTTGTGGCTATTAAATAAGGCTGTCGACCTCCTCCTAAAACAGTTTAGAATTAATAATAAAAGTAATTTAGTAGAAATTGTTGCGAGTTCTTCAGAATTTTGATAATGCTTCTGCACTATTTCACACCAACAACACTTACAAGACAATAATGTGACAAGGGAAAATTCTAAACAAAAAAAAGAAAGAAAAAGAAATAGCAAAGAAAAGAAAGCAAGAAGAAAACAATAACCAAATCAAAAACAAGAAAACCCAAAGTACATACTACATATAACGAAAATGAGGGTAAGAAGACAATCAGATTTTGTGTCAACAAAAGAGGAAAAGAATTTGAGCCAATCTTACTTAACAAAGTCCATGATAGAGTATCTCTATGCACGTTGTTAAGACATTTTTACAACTTACATGCAGTAACTAGCACCTTTCACGTCAATTAACTTGGCATCTGCTAGTGACTAAACAGATCCATAATGAGAAGAAGAAGATTAAAAAATAAAAATAAAATAAAATAAAAAACTCTAAAATGCATCCGGGTAGGGGTGGAGCTATCTAGGGCCCATTGGAGACAAGTGCCCCATAATAGGTTCAACTTTAATGTTGCTGTGCCACAAGTAGATGCTTATGGAGAAATTGTTTTCAAACTGAGTCCCGATTTAACAAGCCCGAACTTAAAAACAATTTTAAGCCTGACTGATGCACAGGCATTTGATGTTCACCCAATTAGTACACGGGAGTAAGTGCCTGAATATCCAATGGCGATGCATGGGTCGGGCTTAACGTTTTTTTTTTCAACCTCAGGGGTTGTTAAATCATTTTCCTTTCAAACCCCCTTGAAATGGGAATTTACAAAGAACAGAATAATTACCTAGGATTGCTGAGATTACTGGGGTTCATACAAGATGAAATTGAGTTTTAAGTTCTGATCTGACCCAGTTTTACATAATTGAAATGAAAATTCTTGTGGGTAGTTCTAAAAATTTAACTCCAATGTCAACTTGATTCCTAAGATTAACCTAGCCAGATTTCCTTCTGTTATTCAATCAACGATACAGTATATTAAAGACAAATTAAACTGCAAAACCCACAATCGAAATTCATCACCAAGTACAAAACTGGAAGTAAAAAAAAAAGAAGAAGATTGGGATCAGATTAAAGGACGAACCATAGCTTTCTAGGGTTTGATCGTCCTTCAAGATTTGACCCTTGTAAATCAGCTGCTGCTGCTCGGCTGAAATATCTGAATTTTGTGCCACAATAACTTTGAACTCCCTAACAGTAGTAGATCCAAGGTTGGTCTGCACGGAGAAACTCGAACCGATCGGTGGTCGGACCTGCACGGTAACCCCACCTCCGACGCCGGAATCTCCATCTGCAACCATACTTCTTTAATCTCTAGATGAAGGAAAAAGAAGAAGAGGTCTGAACCCTAGGAGAGAGAAAGTGAGAGATAAGAGTAAAAAGTGAAAAAAGCGTGTTTGTTTTTCTACGGTAAAATTTGGAGGGCGGTAAAGAACGAGTCCAGATCGTTCGAGTTCAATTCCGAGTTGATACGTTTAAAACGGGTGGTCAGAATCCGAATTGTCTCGATCCAAAATAAGGAAACTGAAAGAGTTTATAACGGAATTAGGATTTAGGTCGAGTAATTAGATTCCAAATTAAGTAAAGTCACGTTTGGATAAGTTGGAATATAAACAGTTTTGTTTGTTTCTTTTTTTGGCTTGAATGTGGTTTTTGATTTTTTTCTCACTAGATAAAGAGGAAGGGCATCGCATCATCTCGTCTTAATTTACTTGTGAGGAATATTAAAGGTACCACGCGGGACCTCAGTGGGATCTTTTGCCCCACCTGCCTTGCATCTCTACGGTGCACATAGAGATGATCTAATGGCTAATTTTTTGTAAGGATGATACCGATTGTTGTTAATAATATAAGTGATTTAAGTAGAAACATTTTTATCTAAAATGACCGAAACTTATGTAACTTTTTTTAGTTGGTTGAACATTAATGGTAAACTAGATGGTTTAGTAAGCATAAAATTTATGTTATTCTTTTGATAGAGTCTAAAATATTTTAGAACAACTTGCTTTTTGTGAAGATGATGTACATAATAAAGAGGTTTGTTTGTTAAAGACAAGTACTATGGAGCCACTTTTACCTCAAAACTCTTCCCCAGCCTCAAATCTAGGGCAAAAAAAAAGGAATTTGAGTGATCGACAGAAGTAATCTTGGGCGATGGAGTTTATGTCGCCCAACACATTTTGTATCTCCCAAGAGAAGAAATGAAGGGGGAGAAGAGGGCGGGTTGGTGGGGAATAAATAACGAAAACTTTGTCGCCATATTTTAAATTTTTGGGGCAATAGAAACTGTCTCGCAAACTATTATTTCCATCACCCCTGCGCACCTCCTTTTTTGAGGCGCAACTTAGTACTTGCCCATCCCTTAACCTATTTTTGGAGGAACAAAATATTAAAATTTGAGGTTTCCTAGGACTTGCCTTTTATTATTCTTTTGATAGAGTCCAAAAAGTTTTAGAGCAACTTGCTTTTCGTGATGATGATGTACATAATAAATAAATAATCTTCGTAAAAAATCAGTGAGTCCAAAAAGTTTAGAGCAACTTGCTTTTCGTGATGATGATGTACATAATAAATAAATAATCTTCGTAAAAAATCAGTCCTTAAATCATATTCGTAAAAGCCTCAAAGGTAGGACACAAGTAAATAAAAGCAGTGTAATAACTAGTAATAACTCAGGTGTGAATTAATATCCTACCTGTAGAGACAAATTAGTAGGGTTCGAGTTGTGTTATAATAAATGTATAAGACTACATATCATATAGCAACTTCTCTGAACCAATGTTTGTGAAGCACACAGAAGCAATCATCGACGATCTCCATGAAATCGACCTGATGGTATTATGAATTTCTTTGTGTTATGGTTTTTTATTTTTCTGATGGCAGCATTTTTAATATTGCAATTTGATGTAGGAGGGAATCGGTAATGCTACACTTACCGCAAAGTGTATTGTAAACCTTACTGCAAATACTATTTAGAAGAGTATTTATGTCAATTTGAAAATAACGTAAATCACGAGGGGTATGAAATTATTTGAGAACCGTGGGATGACTAAACAATAAGGTTTGCAGTAGAAAAATACAGTAAGTTTAGCATTTTTCAGAGAAAATTGAGATGGAGGATATAGTTGCAGAGTCAATTTTACTGTCGATTGATTGGTCGTGATTTTATCACTCAATAATATTTATACCGCAATCGCACGGTTGTCTATTAAGACAACGACAAGTACGGGTCGATCCACAAGGATTAAGGAATAAGTAAAATTAACTTAATTAAGGTTGAACAATTTTTAATTGATTTGAAGCAAATGAAATAACTAAATAAAAATTTCACAAAAATTAGAAGGACTAGGATTTAAGATTCCACTAATTATATGCATACCATCAATTTAAACTCTCTCTAATCTCCCTTCAATTATAACTCAAACCCAATACAAATTATGTAATAGATTCGAAAAATATTTTCATTAATATTTAAAATAACCAAG
>MVGT01000185.1:474619-535953 GCA_002174775.1 Macleaya cordata | reverse complement strand
TCTCCAACCCCTCAATCTCCGCCGACAACCCAATTCCTTCTCCATGTTTCCCTCCCTGTTTTGGGGAGGAAAACAGGGAAGAGTGGGGGTGTGTGGCACGCACCTCCCAACCAAAATTTTCTTTCCTTTTTTTTGTTATTTTGTTATTTTATTAAAAAAAATTGGTTATTTTATGTGATTAAAAATGAGAGTGGGTCCCACCCTTTTTGAGTTGATTTGGAAAAATTTAGGGTGGGCCAATCTTGTCGCGACACGTGGCGACACCCGGGGATTAGAACCGAAGGAGAATCCTACGGTTCTTGGACTGAATCAGTTCCATTCTGAGTTCAAGGTTCCTTGAGATTTGGTTCTCTGCTTGGATTGAATCCTGGACGATGGAGCGAAGCCTGCTTAGTCATATTAAACCATTTTTTCATTAAATTTTTGCACGTAAATCGAGGTGCGACCAAAATGGATATTTTTGCGGGGTGTGCGAAAATTTGGCATCTACAAATTTTCCCTCCCAAAAGTGTTACGAGGGGATTTCCAACTTATGTGGCAGTATGACCCACTATGCCACATAAGAATCTGGCATTTGTTTTGTAATATGGTCGGGCCAAACAGCAGCCCACATAAGTTGAAAACTCCTTCATAACATTTTTGAGAGAGGAAAAACAATAAAGTTTTTTTGGCCCACCCATGTTACAAAATAAATACCAGATACTTATGTGGCAAGGTGGGACCTACCACTTTTCCCTCCTAGAAGTGTTACGAGGGGATTTCCAACTTATGTGGCAGTGGGACCCACTATGCCACATAAGAACCTGGCATTTGTTTTATAATATGGTCGGGCCAAACATCAGCGCTGGGGAAAAAATGGTGGATCCCACCCTGCCACATAAGCATCTGGCACCCATTTTGTAAAGGTGATATAAATTCGGCACAATCTCTTGTTTATATTCTTGATGCGTTTGCCAGTTGTACAGGACTTACTGTCAACTCTCTCAAAAGCAAAGTCTACTGCTCTGGCCTTGATGATGATTCCATGACCACAATGATTGCCACTCTTAACTTTGAGAAAGGTACCCTACCAGTCAAATATTTAGGCCTTCCACTCATCTCGACGAGACTTACCTACTCTGATTGTATCCCCCTTCTTGAGCACGTCACTACTCGTATCAAGACTTGGAAAGCAAAATTTCTTTCTTATGCAGGTCGAACTCTTTTTATTAAGGCTATTTTGAGTGGCATGCTCAACCACTGGACTTCTTGCTTCACTCTCCCTGCTTGCACCATCAAAGATCTTAATACCATATTCAGATGCTTTCTTTGGGATGGAATTGATCTGAATAACAAACACTCATGTGTTAGTTAGAAAAGTATTTGTCTACCCTATGAGGAGGGAGGTCTTGGCATCAGAAACATTTAAGCTGCTAACACTGCTGCCAACCTCAAACATATATGGGAGATTACTATGGGAAAAGATTCTCTATGGGTAGCTTGGATTACCAAAAACCTCATCAAGAATAGGAACTTCTGGTCCTTATCAATACCAAATGATTGTTCTTGGAGTTGGCGCAGAATTCTGGGGGATAGACATCTTGCCAGGAACCTAATTATCCATCGTATTGGTGATGGCACTACAACAAAATTTTGGTTGGATCCTTGGCATCCTGAAGGCATTCTTGCTAACCGGTTTCCCCATGCGCTTAGATATGACTCAATTCTCCATCGTGAAGCTTTGGTTAGCACCTGCATATCTAATTTCTCTTGGAACATTCCTGAGCATCTAGTCAACAATCTGGGGAACATTACTACTCGTATTCATGAAGTTGAGATTGACACTGGCATGGCGGATGAATTGGTTTGGAAACCAAACCCTTCGGGAGAGTATAGTCTCAAGTCAGCCTACAATGTTATTCGTCCTACATCCACCAAAGTGCCATGGGCAAAACTTGTTTTCTTTAGCATGTGCATCCCTCGCCACAGCTTCATTGCTTGGATGACCTTACACAGGGCTCTCAAAACTAAATATAAACTGAGATCTTGGGGATTAGAAGTTGATTCAACATGCTCTTTCAGTCAAACCTCAATTGAAGATGATTTCCACATTCTCTTTGGTTGCCCGATCTCAAAATTCATTTGGAAATCTGTTCTTCAGCGTCTTGGGTTTTCAAGGGGCAACTTATATGACTGGCTACGAGATAAACTGGTGCATTACTCATTTCAGTGGAAAAGACCTTGTGAGCACCGTTCGAAAACTTGCCTTCAATGCTTACATATATCATGTATGATTCGAACGAAACAAACGTGTTTTCACTACTACCCACACGAATGAGAATGCTGTTATCAACAAAATCTTTGAGGACATTAGGCTCAAACTTGCAAGCCACGACCTCACTTTAGAGGGCAATGACAGAAATAGATAATTCTCAGCTCGATGGGGCCTTATTACTGAATTCAATCACACTAGAAGGATATCTTGCACATAAGAAAAACCGCCTGAAGGAATTGTTATGATAAACACGGATGGTTCTCTTAATCAAACTGGAGCTGGCTTTGGGGCAATAATTCGGAACACAGAGGGAGAAGTATTAGCTGCTGCGGCAGGTACTGTTTCCCCATCTACTATAACCTGTCACGAGCTTCAAGCCATTGAATCTGGGTTGGTGCTTGCTAATAAACTAAATCTTCGACGCGTTACTATTTGGTCAGACTCCCAAGTGGTTTGTTCTTACTTCAACTCTCCCTCTAGTAGACCTCCTTGGAACCTCATTCCTCTCTGGAATAGAATCAAAAGATTATGTCTAAATCTTCAATCACTTACAGTGAAGCATATCTATCGAGAAACGAATAGAGCGGCGGACTTCCTTGCCAATACCCGTCCCACGGCAGAGTTTATTGAGCTAGCTCCTAGTTCCTTTGCTGAAGATTTGAAGAAGATCATCTTTGAGGACAAAATTGGGTGTATCTATATACGTTTGTAATCTCCAGTTTTTTCGTTGTCTTTGCCTTTTTTTTTGGTTGGGGTCTCCTTAACCCCCTGTCTTCTACAAAAAAAAAAAAAAGAAAAAGAAGCAGCACTCTTAATCCTCCTCCTCCTATACCACAATTCCATTAATTATTTTTTTAAAAAATTCTTCTTGTCTGAAACTCTGAAATCCATCCATCTGATTCCTTACTTTTTACTGGAAGGCTGTCACGAGGCATCGCCCAAAAAAAAAAATTTTGAGCTCCAAAATGGTTGCTTGCAAGCATACACAAAAACCATAAATTTATTAAAACTGCACAAGCCCTAGATCTTAATTGATCTTCCAAATCACAACGTTTTAACACATTTTATTAAGGTCGGTCTTAATTCCTATACTCAGAAAAATTTGAATAGATTCTTACATGTACCTTCATGTACTCAATGTCATAAAAAAAAGGATTAAGTTGCTCTGTTGGACTGTAGTCAATGGACATTGACTGACAGTAAAAGTGTGGTCACAATCATGGAGGAGGTGAAAGAAATTCTGTCTTATGCTTAGATAGATCTAATAAAAGTGCAGACAAGCGTGGGAGGTGCCACCAGTAGGTTAGGTTAAATTAAGGGGTATAAATAAATAAATAGAATCACATTCATGAAAGTGAATTCAAAATCACTGTATAATGCTAAATATATAGTGGTTGCTACTTGTATACATCAAAGTGAATTCAATGATAGATGTGTAAAATCTACACACCCTCATGAATTACCACCATTTTAAAATAATTAAAGGCTAATGTAAATGCATCTTGCGGGAGGAGTTGTTGTAACAACTACCGTGATTTAAACATTGCTGTTAAATTAAAGGTTTCGTCTCTGAATTCATAATTGTTGGATGATTACGCCTAAGCCTTTTTATCAAAATTTGGTGTCCCAAGAACCCAACTTTGAACAAATGGGGTATATATGGAGTTTTTTGAAAATTCAATTGGTTTGAACTTTGAACTCAAGGATTACTCCGGTAAGACTGAAACTAAGGTCTCAATTGATTTTAAATGCTGAAGATATACTATATAATTACAAATCAAAATTTTGCATCTAGAAAACTTTTATTAATAAAGTGATTTTATAAAATAAATTGGCTTAATATTTATCATTTAAAATCCTAAAATTCGATTAGATATAAATAGTACTTATAATTTCTCGCAATACATGTGACTATTGGCCATTGATTAATCGAGTAGATGTACTATCTAGTGGTCCTCCTCCTAGCAGTAATTTAACTAAAATGTCTAATTTACATCTAGTGAAGGCCCATCCAATTAAATTGAACATAACAGTTGGTAGTAAGGTATTTTTATACACGAATTGTTGATATTAAAAAAAAAAAATCCATCTTGTACCAAAATTTATATATTACATGGCCCAAGAAATAGACTATTAACATTTAACAAAAAAATAAAAAAATAAAAAATAATTAGTTACAAAATGCCGAGGTGCCACGTGGCAGGGAAGCTCCTAGGGGTAGAAGTGGTGAAGAGCGCACCCTCCACTAGTATGACTTTTAAGCAAAGCAACGGTACAGAGTCTCAAAATTTTGAAAAAGCACATGCTTAAGGTAACCGTTAATGGCAAACAGATCAACGTGTAACTTCATCTTGAGATCCAACGGTTACTATTCACTAGCCGTTGATTTTAAAAAAATACGAGAGCATGTGCGGACATCAGCCCGTTTTTCCTGCTTCTTTTCATTTTTTTCTTGATAAACCAAGACAGAGACGGCCCAAACCTAAGAACCAGTGAGAGAAGAGAGTGAGTGAGTGAGTTACTAGAGAGAGAAAGAGACAGAGAGAGAGGAGAGAGAGAAAGAGAGATTAGATAATCTTTCTTCTTTTGGGGGGTTGCAGATCGAAGTTCCAGTGGAATTTCGACCTGTTTGATTAGGGATTGAGTGATTAGTGAATCTTTTGTGGTTTGGGTTGTTTTTAAATCTCTCTTTCATGATCTGGGTTTGGGTTAATTTTTCTTCTCTTTCATGATCTGGGTTTTGTTGATTATAGGTCCTTTGATGTTCTTTAATCAGTCTTTATCTAAGTCTCCTTAGATTTTGAATCCATAAAATCCGATTTTATCTTCTTTGGGTTTTTTTTGTTCTTGTAAAAAAATTCAAAATGGGTAGTAGATCAGACGAGAATAATCCAGGTGTAATTAGACCCACACTTTTCCAAGGTAATTTTGATCATCCATTTTGTTTTTCTTTTGGGTGAAGATTTTTCATTAAGCTGGAAATTTTATTAATGGAACTGTAAAAGCCTAATTCTTGTATGGGTTTTGTTGTTCTTCTTAAAATTTAAAGGAGATCTTCGAATAGGAGGTGGGAAATTCATGGCTGAAGTTGGCCATAATCGAAGAGCTTTGAGCAATATTAATCGGAATACAGTAAGAGTTGTCTCAGAGTAATTTTTGAAACCCTAATCTGTAATTTGATCCAAATGTTCTCTCATTCTAATTATCACATTTGATATTTTTCTGTTTTCAGTTTTAATGGGTATTTTTGTTTTTGTTCAGAAAACATGCAATCTGTGATAAAAATCCATCCATTGCTGTGCATAGACCAATTACAAGGTCTGAAAATAACCTTCTCCCTTTTTTCCTTTTTCTGTTAAATTTCTTTGTATTTTGGTTGATCTTTGAATTGAACTTTTAGATCCTTTCTTGTTGATTGTTTCAGAAAGTTTGCTGCTCAAATTGCTAACCCACACCAACCATGCCCAGAGGTATTTTGTTTTTCTGAGAAACAAAACAATTATACTTGTTTCTTGTTTTAGATGTAAGAACAATGGGTTGATTTTGTTTCTTGGATTACTTAAATGTTATAGGAAACTAAGAAACCATACCAAAACTCCTTGACTTCAAGTTCGAAGGGATCGGATGATTGTGTCATAATAGATGTAGATGACTACAGATCAGATAGCAATTTCTCTGAACCAATGTTTGTGAAGCACACAGAAGCAATCCTCGACGACCTCGATGACCTTGATGAAATCGACCTGATGGTATGATGAACTTCTTTGTGTTATGGTTTTTTATTTTCCTGGTGGCAGCATTAATAATATTGCAATTTTACTGTAGGAGGAAGTTGAGATGGAGGATATAGTTGCAGAGTCTATTATGGATATCGACAGCTGCGATTCAAAGAACCCACTTGCAGTCGTGGATTATATCGAAGATATCTACTCTTACTACAAAAAAACTGAGGTTTGATCTCACACATACTCTACTCTTACTTGTTTAATTAGAAGAACTAAGTGTCACAATCTTGCTTTATTTGATTTTCTGTTCTATTTACCCCAAATTGTTCAACTGAGAATGAATTCTACTCTTACTTGCTTTACTGTAAGAACTAAATCAATAGGTGTGACATTCTTCAAAATGCCTAAACTGCTCAATGCTTTTAAAAAAAAAAAAAAAAATTGCCCACACTGTTCTACTGATAATACTACTTTATCAGTTCTACACTCACTCCATCTAAATTGACTCATCCAATTGAATGGATGATCCTATCAGATAGATTGGTGCCAATTATTGCTTTTATTGGAAGGATCGTTAACAAAATGGAAAATTTTATTTTGGAGCCATTAAGATGAGGTAGATGAGGTAGACTGAATAAACCTGAGGTAATTCGACTAAACCTTTGCCTATTTTGCAGAATTCTAGCTGTGTATCTCCCAACTATATGGTGCAGCAATCTGATATTAACGAGAAGATGAGGGCTATCCTAGTTGACTGGCTAATTGAGGTATATGAAATGCTGAACTAATTGCCTATTTCCTAGAAGAGTAACCCCCATTTTTAAATAATCCAACTCAATTGAATTACAGGTACATTACAAGTTTGAACTCATGGACGAGACATTATTCCTTATGGTTAACATTATAGACAGATTCTTAGCCCGTCGAACAGTGGAAAGAAAGAAACTTCAGTTGGTTGGAGTGACAGCCATGCTCTTAGCATGCAAGTATGAGGAAGTTTCAGTCCCTGTCGTGGAGGATTTAATTCTAATTTCAGACAAGGCTTACACTAGGAAGGAAGTTCTTGATATGGTAGGTTCTAACCTGATCAACTTGACAAGTTTTAACGCCTTTTTTTTTTTTTTCGTTCCCCTCCTCTGTCAGAAAATAATACTACTCACCCCTCATGGTTGCAGGAGAAATTGATAGTTAACACTTTACAATTCAACATGTCTGTTCCAACTCCATATGTGTTCATGAGAAGATTCCTTAAGGCAGCTCAATCTGATAAGAAGGTTGGTATCCTTTGTCTTCTAATTAAAAATCACAACACATCTCTTGATATTTAGGGAGTTAATCTAATTATTTTATGTACTCCTTGCGACTTGTACCAGCTCGAGCTTCTTTCGTTTTTCATGGTCGAGCTTTGCTTAGTTGAGTATGAAATGCTCAGGTTCCGACCTTCTCTATTAGCTGCAGCAGCTATCTACACTGCTCAGTGTACTCTTAATAGGACTAAACATTGGAGTAAGACCAGCGAGTGGCATACAAATTACTCAGAAGATCAGCTACAGTAAGTGGTTACTTTTTTTTTCCCCCTTAATTCTCTGCATTTCCGATTGAACACGATGCAGGTTAATAGGTACCCATTTACTAATCGAATTTTTCATTGAATTTTTATAGGGACTGTTCGAGATTGATGGTTACTTTCCATCAGAAGGCAGGAACAGGGAAACTCACTGGTGTTCATAGGAAGTACTGTATGTTTAAGTTCGGTTGTGCAGCGAAATCTGAACCGGCTCAATTTCTTTTAGACACCCAAGTTTAGCAGGAGGAATGATATGATCAACCATTTTAGTGTAACGATGACTAACTTTTATGTGAATTGGGTATTTAGGTGGTGCAATTGTGCAACTGAAGTTGCTTCAGGGAAGTAAAGTGTTCTCAGTCCAATAACCTACACGTCTTGGTGGGTTTCTTCTTTTGTTGCCAACGCCGCCGCAACAGCGTCTTTCTCTTTATGTTCTACCTGAAGTCTGAACATACACTTGATGATGATGTTATGCTTCTTCTTTTCTTTTCTTACTTTTCCCTTTCATTTTTTTGTGTTGTATTCAAACTTGTTTTACAGACAAATTGATATTCTGTGAATGAGATCATGTTAAAAAAAAAAGTATTATGTGAATGAGATAATCTTTTCAGTTCTTTTGTTGATTGAATATCTCTATCTCTGTGTTGATCTTGTTTTCAATATCGCTTTGAACCTTGCTTCAAAGTGAAATTTTAGCTACTTCAGATTGATCTATGGTACTTGTCAGCCTACCTAATCTTTGGGGTCTATCCAGAATCATGCACTCGGGCGTTCGAAAACAAGTGATCGCTAGAGTTTTCTGAATCGGGACTCATAATTTTAATAGCTAAAAATGTTTGTAAATTGCAGAGATGAATGTATTTTAACTTCCATTTTTTTTTTTTTTTTTGGATCATGATGTATTTCAACTTCCATTAGTACAAGAACTTCAGTGGATTTAATGGCTAAAAATGCACATATATTTCAAATTTCATTGATTCAATGACTTAAAAATACAGAATTTAAGTCAGTTAGATTCTGTCGGAAGTTCAGAATTAAAAATGTAAATAAAAATATAAAAATTAGAAGAAATCTCGATCTGTGTTGTGTTTTGAATCCCATCATCCAGCCCCATAACTGAGTAGTCAGCATTTCAGCAATAATTTTTTTGCTTGATTTTTATATGCAGTCAATGATTTTCAAAGACTCGGGAATAATACATGTCCTGTACACAACTCTTTGTTAATTAATTTGAATTTCAATAGTCTGGTCGTGTTATAAAACTTCTAAAAACGGGATTGGATATTTATACCCAATTGTTTACTTGTTACACCCAACTTATTCTTACACTCTGCTAACACCAGTCTACGTAATTTGCATGGAGATGATCTAATTGTTGATTCTTTTTTGTGAAGATTTGTTTTTATCATGTAGATCATCTTCATTAAAAAGTAACATAGTTTTAGAATTTTTACCTCTATCAGAAAATGATTGAATTTTAAGTTTTGCAAATGATATGATAAGATTAAAAGTTTTAGAATGATGTGCTGCTTTGTGAGGATGTAATGAGGATACATCGTCACAAACATCATCTCTAGGATAATTCCTCTGTGGGGTCTCATAGGCGGGTGTAAGCGGAGTGTAAGAATAAGTTGGGTGTGGAGGCCCAGGAAACAAGGTAAAAATCATGTACACAAAAGCAGTGTATGTCGATCCGACTAATGTTTAAATTTGTGCATTATAATGTCGGTGCCCCATATAGGATGTCCAGTGCAGACACCATGCAACCTCATTAATGTGACTTGACACCCATGAAGGGCACAGCCATTGTTGTGCCCATGAAGAGAATTTTAAACTAGCCAAGAAAGTAGATCAAATGAAAATGGGAGTTCAGTAGCAACTTTGGGAAGTGAAAAGTAGCTTCAATTGTAGTAAATGTTGAAATTCAGAAGATTACAATTTAACCAAAAATAAACAGTGAAAGCCCTTGCTGTCAGTGCCATTACCATCAGAGTTCTCAACTCACAAAACTAAACATTAATCTTTCTGAGCATATTCACGTAAGTGTAACTGGAGAATGACACAAACAGCTTCCTGAACCTGCAGAATCACGATCAAAATCAGTAAAATAGAAGCAAAATAATCCACTAAACGATTGATTTTTGGATTGTGACCCTGCCATCCACGAGGGAAACAATAATATTAAACCTTGAAACATTATGGTTAGGATGCAGTATGTCAACCAATTGCCTGACGGGCTCAAGCGCATCAAACCTCAAGTCTAATTTTGTTCACCCTCCATGCAAAACCCAACAATCCATTAGCGGGAGTCTTAAGACTCTTTAACGGTCAAGCCCACCATCCTATTGACCGTTGAAGACCCAACTGTTAGGATTGTGGAATTTTTTCACCCATGTTACAAGTGGGTGAACAAAATCGCACTCGCCACAGCATGCTCATGACACAATCCATGTTCATTTGGCGGGTGGGGAGGAAGGACAAAGAAAGGCATACAAACCAAATCCACTGGCTCTGATGCCGTGCCATTGCAAGAAAGCTTATACGTGGATGCCCATTTATGAAGCAATACATCTCTTGCCTCGGGTAACGGCTGGTACATAGTATGGACAACCAGATATCCACTGGTCCACTATACTTGCGTATTATGCTCGTACTTACCTGGAAATAAATCAGCAGAAACCATTATGCAATAGAAAGACTGGAATCTAAAAGTTCATATTGTCAATTAACAAAAGTTTTTAATTCTTGACAAAGGATTAAGAGACTAAGACCCAAATGAAATTCACTTATTTGAACAAACTTTACTTTTTTTTTTTGAAGGAATATGAATCACAAAATTAGATGAAGATAATTTTTAATTTACTCAAATGCTCCACTGTGACTTGAAAACATGGGGCGTGCCAGAGTCAAGTTTTTACAGTCAGTTAAATATGAGTCATTACTCAATCATGGCTGAGTAATAGAAGGCTAGTGAGAAGGAATCTACTGCAGGTTAGGACCATAGAACAATCTTGTCATCAAGATCAGAAGTGCATTAAAATTCAGAGACAAATAAGGGAACCCTGATAGAAATTACGAAGGGTTTAAGTGTCTTAGGAAAATCCTAATGTGAAACATAATAGTTGAGTGAAATTTAGTGAAACAAAAAATCAAGAAGAGATTAGAAACATACAAGCTCCCAAGCTTCAATACTTCTTTGTGGGGTCTCACATAAGAGAGTGCTGTTCCAGGTCAACTCAGAAACAAAGAAGTTAATCTTATGAAACACACAGAATACTTGATAAGTAGTTAAACCTCACAACTTCACAAGATATAGAAATGAAGACCAGTTATTAACACTATCAAGACTCATTCATGCTGCTTCAAGTCATTTCAGAATTAAGGAAGTTAATTTCATAAACATGCATAATACTTGATAAGTAATTAAACCTCACAAAATATAATAATGCAATCACCACACTCTTTTTGATAATCTCAATCACCAAATATTTACTTTTCAAGTCTCCACACTTATAAAACACCTTCGACTCAAGAACTCCAAGAGGCCATAATGAACTCAAAAAGCAGTAGAGGCAGCAGAGAGATAGAAAATAGCAGGTTGATACTTGAGTACATTCTTAAAGAAAAGCTTCAAATTTTCCTTAAGTTTACTACGGACATAGTTAAAACTCTATCATATTCCACGTCTGTCATTTGGCTTTAAAGAGATAACAAATCAACATAACATTATGAATATTCACTTCTTGACTATTTACTTATATTTGCATCTTCTCTACAAGGGCATCAGAAGAAGCACAAGTATTATTCCCCCATTCATTTTCTACATTGTACTAATCATGTTTTATTTTTGTTTCGTCCACGAATTGAAAACAAGAAGTGGGGAAGGATTAGGAAGCAAGAACAGAAATGAACATTCAGAACCAATAAAAATTCATATTAGTATGGGAAATGATGCATACTACTATCTTCCTAACTTAGTAATTTTAAGGTCAAAATACCTAAACTATGACATAATTTGAACCACTAAGTCACAGGTTTGGGTTTCTTTTGTTTCTTTTTCCCATTCATAAATTCAGGCTGCGGGTAGGAGCTTAAAATGCAAGACTATAATAGTTTCTTTCAGTTTAGAAAAGGAAATTCAGTACAATGAAACGTTTTGTTTTTTGGATCAGTGTAAAATGAAACTATTCCAGGAACAATCATTTAAGAAATTTTATAATACTCACCAACATGGTTAAATATATTTTAAAAAAAAAAAACTTACCATACTCCATGATGCACATCACGGTGATTCTGGTGCCCAGAAACTCCATAGCTATCAAAAGTAATTAACTAGAAGTCACAAAACAAAAGAATGGAGATGAGAAATATGAAATGCATTCCTTATATGTGATCAATGAATTTAAGGTCCTAATGATTATAATGATATTTATTGAAGAACTCAAGCCAAGTATTAGACGATAAAATGAAGAAAAGCAATACATGGATATTGAGATGAGGTTTAGCAATTAAAGTTTCACAGCTCTGAAAAGCAAAATCAAAGTGCCAAGGCTCACAAATGGCTCTATAAATTGATAAATGTGTAAGTAACATCTTAACCAGTTACAAAAGTAGATCTTACCAAGTTAATGCCTTGAGTTTCGATTTCCTTTTCAATAATCTCCGCCAGTAAGCTCCGACTCCAAATATTATTAAAGCCATCCTAGTAGTGTGACCCTCAAACAATTTATAACCAATATATGCCCAGAGACTGATTGATGTTTCTAACAGATATATAAAGAGAAAATAAAGTTTTATCAATTGTTTAGGCTTTTCCAGAATACTGCCTCACCTGTAAATCTGGATGGTCTAAGATCTTAACTTGTTCCGATTGAACCTGTATATAAATGTTAAATGTTAAATGTTACAAAATTGACAACCAATGACATGAAAAAAAAAAAAATGGCAATGCTCTCAAGTTTAAATCTCACCCAAGTTAATATGACTCACTCACCGAGTTGATACTGTTTAGACAATACTGTGCCTTTGTTATCAGGGTTGCAATCAATTAATTCAATGGTAGCTTTGATGCTATAAAGTGACAAGCAACATGGACCTTTTTTCTAGAAGACAGTAAAATTGATCATCAATGGTTCTGTTCCCAATTTCTCGATAAGGTTTACAATTTAATTAACCTATTAAGTTATTACCTAATGCCATCTAATGAGCAATAAATGTTAAAAAATACATAAAAAAAAAAAAAAATCCACTCCTTATTCTTCTCTTCAGAGTATCTGATCCCTTCCAGGCTTCCAGTAAAAACAAAGGACATGTTCCAGAGTATAAAGTCAAGACTCAAGAGGATCAAATCAGACACAAAACTGGCACCTGGAGACATGCAAGTGAAGCTGCCTCAGAAGATGAATTCTGTTATTTTTTTAATTTTTTATTGATTTATGTAATCAGAAGATCAATTCTGTTAGTGTAGTGTGATTTTGACATTTCTTTTCTCTGGAATCTTAAAATGTTTTTGGGAATTTTCAAAAAGATGATACCAATGACATTTTTTACTTTAACGGTTTAACCCAGTGTAGTAGAGCATATGGGTAAGGCAGGTGAGTTGCATATTGTAGATGAGGGCGAGTCTGATGAAAGAGGATGATTTCTTTTACCGTTGTATGGAGCTACCTCTTTGCACCAAACCTCTCATACATGTACACAAACCCAGATGGATCTTAAGTCATCACTGGAGGACCTCTTATGTTGAAACTAATTCCAATGACTTATCTAAAGGTGACATAGGTTCCAACGATGGTGATGAAGCAGATGTAGCTAAATCTGTTGAAGTCAACCATATTTTCCAGGAACACTGGTTTTTAATCAATTACAGAGTATGTGACCTATGTTGTTACAGGCGACGCCTAGGCGTGCATGTAAAAATTCTGTCGCCTCGACCCCGGGAAGTAAGAGGCGGCAAGAAGCGATGAGAGAGAGAGAGAAAGATTTTGGTTTTAAAAAACTAATATTGGTGGCTGGTTTTGAAAAAAAACAGCACAAAGTTTTGGAAAAAGCAGCACAAGGTTTTTGAAAAAGTAGTACATGGTTTTAAAACACAATCATAGCTCTTTCTATAATTAAAAAAGTAGTTTCTATTATTAAAATAAAAAAGAAAGCAGACTATATTATAAAATAGGTAATGCATTGTTGTTTGTGCAGCTTGTTTTATTAAAAACAGAAGTTGTATTTGTAAAACCAGCAGTATTTCTTTATTTTTTATTACTATCTTCTGCTATTTTTGTTTTTTAATTGTTATGACCTAAAGATTCTCAAGCGACGCCTAGGCGTCGACTAGGCGTGCTTAGGCGAGGCGACAAGGCCCTCGCCTCGCCTCGCATCTCGCAGAAAACAACATAGTATGTGACACAGCGGCATGCATTCATCTTGTAATGCACTGTTTATCAGTGATATCCAAATATAGGCTTCATCGGATTATGTAATTTGAGATGCTTAACAAGGTAGAAAAGTTTTCTCGTGATTTATTTGGGATGGCTTAACAAGGTAAAACTTTTTCTCCTGGTAAGTAGTGGGATTTTTTTCTTTGATGACTGTGGTCTGTGATTTTATTCAGGATGCCTTTTTTGCATGTTTATCTAACATCTCTTATGGAGATTATTGTTTTTTGGCAGGCCAGATAGTAAAATTGTTATAAAAAATGTCACTAGTATTTCTATAAATTTGTATTACCACCTCCTTTTCATTTTTCTGACATCTGTACTGATAGTAAAGAGGGCGATGAAACAATAGTAAGAACCATGAACCATGAAATGGTGAAGACAAAGAAAGATTCTTCTTCTTATCGTATTTTAAAGCAAAAAATTGGTTTAACTCTGAAATGTTTAGAAAGTACAGATCTTTTTTTTGATCTGTAGAGCAGTTTTGGCCTTTTACCTGGGTGGCCTGGACGTGATCGGACCTACGAGTTAGTTGCTGTCATTCTCCATAAAAACCATGAAAAATTCAATCAAATGCATCATGCATCTAAGTCCATATGGTCCCATAGACTTCAGTACCAAGATTTCAAAACTTAAATCCTCTTGCACCAAGAGAAAAGATGAAGCATTACCTTTAGTGCAGCACAAGCCTGATAAAGCTCTTCTCTTCTAGTGTCCCCCTTGCCATCAGCGTTACCTATATGATCAATGAAGCTACAACAAGTAAGACAAAAGAATATCTTCTGAGGTAGAAAGAAAGAAAGAGAGAAAGAAAGAAAGAAAGAAAAAGCAACCATGCAACATAGTGGAGTCAGGCTAACTACAGGCCCTGCAACTAACCAATCACTATTCTATCTCGAGAATTGGCCTCGACCTGATATACACAATTGGGGCAACCTCATTGGGACCACAGAATCACAGAGCAAGTACGGTCAAGAGAGACGTACCGAACTTATGGCCCACCATACTTCCTTGCGAACTGAACTTGACTCGCGAGTGCCTCCATTAGCTTTACTGAATCACCTAACCCGGACATTATATGAACAAATACTGACTACACGCAAGAAGACAAGCAAGGCCACCTGGGCCAAACAACACTAGAATAGAATAGACTCTCTAGACAAGGAACTGCTTGAATAGACTCGCTATTAACTGGACTAGATTTACGTACCAGGTGGATGCACTCACTCCTTCTACTGCATCTCCATGACCCAGCCAAAGGGACAATGAATCCTAATTAGAATTAGAAGCGATAAACCGTTGTCCCCCTTGGACAGAACAAAATAACTAAACTACATATTAAAAGATTCAGTGGAAAATAGTAAATTCAATTCAATATGGTTTCTAGTTTCTACTTACAAGAAATTCTTAATGAGTTTAATAAGTGAGTTGTAATGTAACTACCTTTTACCCAACATAAACCTTTAGTTGTTTTACTTGTCTATTGAATGTGTTTAGGTGTCGCACTCTAGTTGTATATTTTTATATTATTGAGACATTAAAAGAAGGGATTAGAAAAACTAATAGGATCGAATTTGGATTAGGTCTCACAGATTCATAGTGATTGCACATCTTCAAGGAGCAACACTGAACTATTTAATGTCACTTTCTATCCCACGTAATATATTCAATTTGACAGGGTATGACTCTACGATTGGTAAATCAAGAGACTCGTGTCCATGTTCAATGCCTACAGGGCCTCGTACACTCATAATTCGGCAAACAAATTTCTGAAGAAATTCACCATACATGGTGTAGTTCTTACTGATGATCCCAGGATATAGTTATTAATGTTGCATTAATTATTTCGGTTTCCTGACATCTTTGTCATTCACCTTATACTTATTCCTTTCCTTCAAATAAAAGATCTATGAACATAAATGGCATTCTAACTCCAAGTATTGAATCATGACTTGATTAACATATCATACCTGTTGACAAACATAAGATGTGAACGTTGTGCCCTGCTGAAGTCAAATAAAGAATGGTTGGAGAAAAGAACCTGCAAAAATGCTATCTATAGATTTAATACAGCATAGAAAGGCAGGTTATAGCAGAAAAGTGTCAATGATTAACCAGAGACTACATGTAACTGGACTTCAAAGAATAAATGACAGATTGTAACAGTGATCACAGATTATACCAAGAAATGGTTGATATCCAGAAACAGCATTTGAAAGTTGAAATGCGATTAGAAGTTCGAGTATCAAACTTAGCCAGTAACTTAAAGCAACAGAATAATATAGTTCCTGACATTTTGGGTCCTTGAATATTTTTGGATCATTGACCTTCAAGATATGATGTCTCACTTAGAGAAACAAGTTATGATTTCGGCAGTCTAGGAAGCATGGGGATAATAATAATTGGGGTTTAGTTTATGGGTTCACCTGCACCAGAAACAGATACCATCCAGTATCAACTAGGGAAGGCTAATTTACTAGCACAATTATATGAGAGATTCCTAAGTCTCAGGCTCAGCCACCCTGCTCCAAGTTAACTTGGCTGATACGCAACCAACTGAGAAATTCCAATCCCATGATAATCAACAGTGTTTTTAATAGTATAGTCCATACAGCAAATACACTGTGAAGTTGGGCAAACCAGTAAATATACTATCTGAAAAATAGAACATAAAGCAATGTGAAGAAAACTCAAAATATCGAAGCTCACATAGACTCGTCATCAGGATGGGCAACAACCAGCAAGACAGTTCTCTTTCGAACAGCTTCACCTGATATTGACAGAGAAAGTAAAAAAAAAATGTAATCAACAATACACAAGAAGCACAAAAGTAAATAAATGTATAATAAGTTACCTCACCTTCAGATAAAAATGCAACCTTGGGAGTTGAAGCATAAAGAATTTTGCACAGAGAAACCACCCAAAGTAAAATAAGGGTGGCAGCAATAAAAAACCAAGCCATCTAGTAGTATCTAACACAATGAAGAACACAACCATTAGCACGTTCGAACTGAATTTTTAAACACGCCAAAAGTAAACAGAAAGAAAGCAAGAAAACAGGTACAAGAGATCCTATTGGGTATGTTCGAAATACCGTGGGTATTATTTTTGTGCCTTGAGTGAAATAAAACACAAAGTTCATTGTGATGAACCATTTGGCACGGGTACAATTACCATTTCCAACATAAACTAGAATTTGGTTGCAGTAAAAATGACAAAAATGATCTCGATGATGTATTCACTATTGCTTCAATCCCATTAAAGAAGCATCAAATGGACCAACCAATTAACAATAACATGGGGGGTATTTATTTACAGCTAACACCAAAATTGAAGCTGAATTTGATGTTCAGAAAAATGTAGATCCATGGGGGTATTTATTTACAGTTAAAACGGTTATAGTGACAGTTACTCAGTCTTAAAACAGTTTTTTAACAAATTAACTGTCAATGAGTTTTCTTTTGGACATTTCATCAAACAGTTTCTATGCAAAAATTTAATTTTTATTGATCTATCTGATACTTCTGCTAAGAGACCCATTTCTTAACATTTAATCGAATGATCATTAAACTACATTTTCTCTAATACTCTCTTAAATTGGTGGGACCCTTCATCTGTTGCCACGTGTTATTTATTATCAATACTATAAATACAGATGAACAAGAAAAAGAAAAGGGAAAAAAAGTAAAAAAAAATGACGAAATTTCTTGAGTTGTGGGTGTAATACGCACCTCGTTCTTTTTAGATCGTGCCCTTTTGTGTGCTTCAGATCAGAGCAAAACAAAACTAAAAATTTAACTTCCCGAAGAACAAACACTGTCGGTAATGGCTACCAGATGAACCTCCAATCGCACTAACTCTTTCGGATCTCGGACTGACGGGAAGGGTCGGGTTTACATATAAACGGGATGGACCGGACATGACGATGGATGAGGTGCTTTAGTGCTTTACAGGTAGCGGTAGGGGTTTGTCGCTTCCGATTCTTGTAGGGTCCGGTACTCAAATAGGTAGAACCGGAATCAGAATAATCGGTTCTAGTGCTAGCTGATTCTTGGTATTTCAATTCCTATTTTCTAAAATTAAATTTTATATGTAGAAAATGTTAGGAATAATAGAAAGGCAATAGAAAAAAAAAAACTGATATTAAATAGTTAGTTCGGATTCCATTCTTACCAATTATCAAAATAAAATGCTAAATTTACTGTATTTTCCTACTGCAAACCTTACTGCAAAGTCATCATATGGTTCTCAAATAATCTCAGACCCCTCGCAATTTACGTCATTCACAAATTGACGCAAATACCATCTTAAATAGCCTTTGCAGTAAGATTGACAGTATAATTTACAGTAAGTATAGCATCACAGATTATCAAAGTAGTCAAACCCATAACGATTTGATTCCTATCATTTCCGGATCTTGTTACTATTGGTTCTTAAAAATGTGAAACCAAAACTGATATAAAATTAAAAATACCCCACTCTTTTATAAACTATGATTTATAACAATTAAATTGTAAACAACCTTTTGCTCAGTTGATATGTGTCCCTATGATTTGGGAGTGAGCCTGTGGGTTCAAACCTTGCAGGTCGTGGTATTGCCACAAGATTTGGCCACTATGTCTTTGGTGGTAACTTTCTCTTTGTTTGTAGTGACTTCTTTTTATCCGTGGTGCGCGACTTGTTTACTGATCTTGACGGTGTCTCTGCGCTTTTCACACATCTAGGGCAATAGTTCCTTGTACCATAAAAAATTAAAAAATCTCTAATAATTAACCTTAGTCCTAATTATGTTAGTCACGATTAGAGTTAAAATGAGTTAGGGTTGCTCCACAAGGTTGTGTTGTTTTTTCCAGGTTTACTAACAATTATAAAAACATAATTTTTCTCTTCTACAAAAAAAAAAAACTTAATTTTTAACATATTCTAACCAATCAACTTTTAAATTAAAGTACTTATAATACAATAAACATAAGATTTTTCAAAATATACTATAATAAAATTTAAATTTATAAAATATAATATACTCCTATAATGTGTATGCTATCTTGATACATTTTCAACGTGATGAACACAAATAATACATGTGTATCAGTGCACCACAATTGTTACAAGTTACAACGTAAAATAAGACTCACGATTAAATGAAGTGATTAGGTCTCTTTGAGCACCCGACTAATCAAAGTCTATAAAAAGAAAAGAATAATAAATAAGGCGCACGATTTTTTACTTTTTTAAAATTAAAAACTTAGATTTAAAAAGTAAAAAACCAAAAAATCAAGAGGGAAAAAAATGGCAATATTTGGCGTGAGGTTAAAGGAGAAGCATGTGGGCTACCCACGAGATTCCGTGTAACGGGTTCCTAAAACATTTTCTTTTACAAATCAAAGGTAGCTTCTATCAATCCTTTAAAATGACTTTAATACCCTTAAACAATTGCTTAATCCCCAGACTCGATTGCTTGAATCAAAATCTGGACGCCCGTTTGTTATTTTTCTCTCTCCCCTACCGCATGGTAAGCATGAGATGAGAGCAGGCCTCTTGAAGACCTGCGATCTCACTTCAGATTTACCTTCTCAGACGAAGAACAACAAACAATAAACCCTAATTCACAATAAAATTAGGGTTTTGTTCGTTTTGTTTACGGGGATCAACCAACTTTCGAATAATCTAAAACTTGAGAAATCAAATCATCGCATTTATCAGGTCAGTTAATTTTGTTTTTCTTAACTTAATCTCGCATTTTTCACTCGAATCCATATAATTCATTTGATTGTTATGTTTTTCCCCTCAAAATGCAACAATAATGACGTCGAATTATTGTTAGAAATCTTGTTAATTGAAACTGAACTACACGAAGAAACAGTTGATGAATGCTAAAGTTTGGGATCTATGAAATCTGAAATTTAAGTTTCACTAGAAGGAGTTTGTGATTCCGATTTTCATTATTGTATAATAGTATGGGAGTGAATTTCATTTTCTGGGGGGCAGGGATTGTCGGTTCGTCATTCGAATAAAAAATCCAACTTCAAATCCTAATAGCAACATGAGTGGAATAAGCCTACTTCCCAGGTTTCAGAAGAAAATAAGTATTAAATGTGGTGGCATTGTATTATTTGATAGAATCTTAATACTTGGCTCTGATAAAAAAAAAAGAATCTTAATACTTGGCAGTTTACAGTTTTTGAGCAAATATGATCAACAACTGAAAAAAGGGAAAAAAAAAAGATTTAGTGCACCCGGGCTTATATGCATCGAGGGCATAGCAATAGGTTGTTCACGTAGTTAAACTCCTTGTATCAACTGCTTGAACATTCCACACATAAGCCCTTGGCGCATGTAGCCCCGGCGCATTAAATCTGGACCCATCGGGAAAATGTAGTGCATTTTATCTGGAGGTATAGTGAAATATTGATGTTGAGATTTGTTTTTAGGTTCTGTATGATGGAGCGAGCTAGGTGATTAATAGAAGCACAACGATGTCAGCCATGGCCGTGGAGAGCGATGGAATGGCAGAAGGCCATCTCGATGCTGTTAAGGAGGGGAAGCATTCGTTTGATGAGAACAATGGGGGAGAAGAATATGTTGCCAAGGAAAATGGAGTTTGCAATAATATCTTGTCCCAGTGCGATTCTCATGATCAGCTAGTACAAATGGTCATTGAACTGAATTTTCAGAATGAGTATTTAAAAGCTCAGTTTGAAGGTTTGAAGAATCTGCATTCAGAATCTAGTGGGGATTCCAAGCAAACCAAAGAAATTGGGCATGAACAACGGCCATCTGAAGATGTTAATGAACTGCATGAAAAGATTGAAGCTTTGAATAGAGAGCTTCTTGAGCAAAAACAAACACAAAATGCTGCTGAGGAGGCTTTGAAGCATCTTCGAGCGGCGTACACCGAGGCAGATGCAAAAGCCCAGGAGCTTGCCACCAAACTTGCTGAAGGTCAGATGTTTTCTTCTTAATAATAATTACAAGATAATGAGAATGCTTTGGTTCGTGTTTATGCTTTATGTGGTGAACTTATAGATTAAATTATGTGCGTGGTATATTAGTTGCATCAACCATTTTTATTCGGGGCTTTGAGGCTTCAAAATTGCTTTTAGATTTAGGTTATTTTTATTTTATTTTATTTTTTTGTATGGAATTATTTGAAGTCTTATGGTTTTTAAGTGTCTTTGATACATTTGAAGACTTAATGCAATATATAATTTATTTTTGTAGCTCAACAAAAGATGGATCATGAAATAAAAGAACGTGATGATAAGTACAATGAACTCGACTCCAAGTTTGGGAGGCTTCACAAAAGAGCAAAGCAGCGTATTCAAGATGTACAAAAGGTAATTTCTCTCTTTGAGCAGTTGATTCAGCACTGGCATTAAATGATCATCGTTGCATATTGCTTACATGAGACCAATATGCTTTTTGTGACCTTATTTCTTATCTATCTTAGAAAGTGAAGATGTGTGTTGCTGAGCATATAACATAAGAATAAGCCAAACAACAGCATAATTCCCCATCAATCTGGTCAATTTTATCCCTCTGGATTGAACTGTAGACCAAACACTGAATTCATTATTAGGAGCACCTTAGAGCATTGGGAATGCATGAAAGCTCTTTTTGGAAGATTCCTACTGCTTGTGGATAGGTTACTTGGTGGCCTTGAATGTGCTGCATCCCTTGGGCTAAGCTCTAAGGTTCAACATTGTTCTTTTCAAACTTAAAACTTTGTAGAAGCAAAGAGACTTATAAGCTTTTCTTATATAAAAAAAAGACTTTTACGTTTTTGTATCGTTGAGTACATACCTTGATTATAGATTTTAATATTCAGGAAAAAGATGACCTTGAGGCCCGTCTTCGTGATGTAAACGAGAAGGCTGAAAGAGCATCTTCCCAACAGTCATCATTGCAACAGGAATTGGAACGTACACGACAACAAGCAAATGAAGCACGGAAAGCGATGGATGTGGAGAGGCAACAATTAAGGACTGCAAACAATAAGTAGGATTTCTTTCTAACTGCACATTTGATTTAGTTTGCAATTACACAAATTTTTTTTTTACATCTCAGATGATACTATTAGTTCTGATAAGGTTGTATTTTGCTTTATTAAATCATGGATTGACTGCACATTTGGATTAGTTTGTAATGGTAATAAGACTAATTGTTCATCCAGGAGGATATTGTTAGTTTGACCAATGCAGCAATGCTACTCATCCCGCCACATCGAGGAGAGAAAATAGTGTGGGACACATGTGGTGGGATGAATAGAAATTTTCTATTAGTTTAGATAAGGTTTGCATTTTTCCTTCTTGAATCATGGCTTGTTGTATGTTCTTTTGTGTTGGATACAAATTTTCTCAAATCGTGTAAGCCAGTGAGAACTCATCGTAGACTCTTAGTTGGCTGGAAATAGTTGGGATAAGGCTCTAATGGCAATGGTGGTGGAATTGTAAATTAGTAAGATGCTACTATTGTACTTAATAAGGGCAAGACAGAGAAACAAATATTACTTTCAATAGACAATACACCATCTTTAGTCGCTAGTCTTACTATTTATTGGCATTTCTTTCAGTAACTCGAGTTCTCCAGGTCAGTAATTAAGAGCCCTGAGATTCAAAGGATTCATGTTCTTCTTGTAATGCAGTACAGAAACTGCTCCCTGTTTTAAACAGGATATGATTCAATTTTAGCTTGTCCTCCCAAGATATGCATGGATAAGGTTCCCAATATGGCACAGATGTAGCTTTTAATAGAACAATCTTATTACCCTTCGCAAAAACTTTGTTTCTAAGATAGGTAATGATTGTTTTAAATTTTAATGCCATATCTTGATTATGTGAAGTAATTCAGCAAATATTTCCACTGGATATTGGTATGAAGATTGTTGTGATTTTAGTTGGTTTCCAGAATTATTGTCCACCCAATGATCTAGTAATTGAAATCACTTTCAGACTTCGAGATAGCATTGAGGAAATGCGCCGATCAATGGAAGCCAAGGAGAAAGCTTTTGAAGGGTTGCAGCACAATCTTTTTGAGAAAGAGCAGGTTTGGACACGTAAACCTTCACTGAGATGTTACTACTTCCAGATGACTCTCTCTCTCTCTGTCTCTCCCTCCTTAAAAGATAAGGATGTGCTTTTACAAGATACTTGGTGTGTTCACATATTGCTGTTACACAATAAAAATGCTGAATACACTTCTTGTATTCTAGTCTAGTTTTTGAGTAATAAGCTTTTACTTAATTGAACAATTTGTACTTTTCCTCCTACCCCTGTTCTAGATTTTTCCTTTAATAATTCTTCTTCTTTTATGATTTCAACAGTTCCATGTTTAATGTTTCCAACAGATGTTAGAAGAAATCCGAGGTTCCCTACAAACTGCTGAAGAGAAAAGGCTAGCTTCAATTGCTGAACTTTCTGCTAAACACCAAAAGGTAGAAAACCTTGCCTGGAACTCTTTCAGATGCTGTTTTACCTATTGCTAGACATGACCTCTCACTTGGGTGCATGTGTTTTTCTTTTTGCTACATTACTCAAGAATCTGTCTTGGTTCTTCTTCCTTCTTCTCTTCTCCTTCTTCTTCTTCTCAAATTTGGTTGTGCTTATTTTTATTTTTCACTGCAGCATTTAGAAAGCTTGGAAGCACAACTTGCTGATGCATTAGCTGATAGAAGCAAAGCAGCTGAAACAATTTCTTCTCTACAGGTAATATACTGTAATTGATGATGTTTATGTGAAAGAAAATAGGAGATACGTGAAAAACAACGCCCAACTTTTTTAGCTGTTTTATTTTTGTCATGGTGGTGTAAGTGCAGGAGTCAGGACTGAAGAGGCATATCCACGAGATGCATGCCGTACTTCAGAAGCATCCACAAAAAAATTTCCTTATCACTTTTAGTGGAAGTTGAGCCACTAAACCAGGGAAATTCTCCCATGTCCTTGCAAAGAAACACTCCCTTATGATTCAAATATTTGTTTTTTTGGAACCCATGTAAGGGAATAGTGTTTTCGAATTTCTAAGTGTTTCCAGAATTTACCTATAGGTCCTCTGATTAGTTAGCTGGACTTGTTAGTTGGAACTTGGAAGGGTATAATGACATGTCTATTTTTATCTAAGGTAGCTGTATGCATTTTTTTACCAAAGATAACATCACGAGTCATGATCCTCATTCTCAAGTTACATATGGTCGAAGTCTCCAACTTACAACTAATACATTGAAAATCATGGTAATCACTTATTTCTAGTGGTTTATGCCACTTAGACAAATTGCTTCTTCCAAATAGCGCTATCTTGATTGTTATCATTCCCTTTACATTTCGTAGTATGCATCTAGCAGAGCCGTGCTGGATGCTCAGAGAATGTGGCTCATTATGCTGGATTTTCTTTTTCAGGTATTAATTGCTGAGAAAGAGTCTAAGATTGCTGAGATGGATGCAGCTTCAACCGGTGAGGCAGTAAGACTTAAAGCTGCTGTGGAGTCAGCAAAAGGGGAGCTTGCTCAATTGAAGGATGAGCATGTATGTATGGGACCTTTTATGTTGAGCAACTCCTTAGTATGGTCGTCTTGCTTCACTTTAAGGGCCTGCATAATTTAATATTTACTCTTGCATGTTGATTGCATCTTATTACTGCACGACTGTCATGATGGATTTAATATGTTAACATAATATGTTAGCGGGGATTGATTGCATTTAGGCCTCGTACCATGTGGAATTCAAGTTAATTTCTTTTATAGTTGGTCTGTTGGTTCTTATTAACCAAGAAACTCCTATCATTCTGTCATCTGTCTTCTAGAAAGGTGTATTTTTAAGAGTGGTCAAAGTTATTGTCATTTCTTGTTTATTATATGAATAATAGAAAAGGCTAGAACTGATGTGTTCGGGATTGGAAAACAGTAGACTCTCACGATTATAAGGACCTCCAAAGGGATCTCCATCTCAGACTCACCAATAGGGGGTAACAATCGGGTGTAAAAATCAGTTGAAAAATTTATCTGTTGAAATTCATCTTCGCGTTGCTGACTACATCAAACATCTGTTTCTTTCTGTCTTTTTTTCCCTAAAAAAAGGATTTCTCATTATCTTCTTCTACGTTGTAGTTATAGCATCTGCGACCTCATACTTGTAACGCACTTGTTGATGTTTCTTTCTTAGATTTTTCCAGATTTCATGTTAGTAAGTGAGGATGTCTTTCACATCAAATCACGTACAATGTTATCTGTTTATCTTTATAAAAGGAACAAGTTTGGCCTCAGCTACTTAATTATTGGAAAATGCTCTTTAGTTTTGAACTTGTTTTCATTGAATTAATTTATGCATTCAGGAGAAAGAAAAAGGAGGCTGGGAAGCTGCTTCCCAGGCACTCAAAGCTAAGCTGGAGGTAGCTGAAAGTACCTGTTTACGCTCTGAGATTGAAGCGGCAAAAATGAGAAGTATTTTTGAAATCTCCCTCTGTTATTGATTATTTTTCACCAACTCAAAGTAAACTGAACAGAGCTGCCTTTTCTTAATGTACAGGTCAGCTGGAATTAGAGTTATCCATGAAAAGCCAGCTGCTAAATACAAGAGATACTGAACTAATGGCTGCCAAAGAAGAGGTAAGCAACAATTTATCCCTACCTCACACCTTGTAGTCAAGATTTTTTTTTTTTTGATCGTCCAAGCGTACATATTTTAAGTTTATCATTGATAACTTTGATGAGTAGGGAGGATCCAGGTTCATTTTCTTTGTTTTCTTTTACAAACTAGTATATTGTTCATATAGATTAAAATGAAATTTATTTCTTGATCATGGTGCCCAGAAAATACGTATGTGCTTCTATTCTTTCTTGTCTGAGCTAGAAAGTTATGAACATATGGAAGTGGACATCCATGTGGTGGAGAGTCCTGATTCTTTGTTCTGAAATGAGGTTTTCCCTCTCTCGGGAAGGTTGATTTGCATTATTCTTACAGTCTAGATTTTGTTCTTCTAATTAGTAATTACCCTCATGCCATGTCGACGATGGTTCGAAGCTAGGGTGGCTTATCTCAAGTTAAGCCTGGTGACCCTGGTCTAATCATGGTCTGGGCAGAAGTAACTTTTCCCAAGTCCCCAGGCCAAATTGTGTCCTTGGACATGAAATTGGTGCAGACTAAGCTTTTTATTCATTCAAAATTGTCCCAGACTTGGTGATGTAATTAGGCCTTAGAATCAGGTGGCAGCCTGATTCAGGGGTTAGGTATAGTAACTCCTGCTTTACTTAATCTGCCTATTCATCTGACGCTGGGATTTAATTGATTTACAAAAATGAATCACCAATACTAATCTAGAAGTTATTTGAGGGCCTCATTGCTTCTTTTGTGTTATCATTCAAACTATGAATTTGTACCTGTACACAAAAGGAAGTTAATTCTATGACGCGTGCAAGATCCTATGAAAACCAGCTCCATAAGAATATGATCTTGCTTATGACATGGCTGAACTACGTCCTAACCTAATGTTTCACTATGTAAACCTTCTCAGGATTAACTATCGTTCCTTAGTTACCCTCTCAGTTAACTCTCCTTTTTACTTATTTTGTGCAGATCAGTCGCCTAGAAAGTGAGTTTTCTTCTTATAAGGTCCGTGCTCATGCTCTTCTCCAGAAAAAGGATGCAGAACTGTCTGCAGCTAAGGACTCTGAACTACTTAAGGCTCAAGAGGAGGCCGTAAAAGTACATGTCAACAGTGAACTCTTTTATGAATATTTCAATAGAAACTTTGACTGGTTCAGAGAAAACTAATTTATTTCTTCTTTGTTACATATTTGGTCTGTTTTTCCTTTAGGAAGCTGAGAGAGAAATAGCAGTGGCATATGCAGAAAGGGATAGGGCCCTTCAAGATCTTCAGGATACTTTTGCTAACTATGATAAAGAACTTGCGGCAAGGTGAACCTGATGCTACTTTTTAATTTCTATTCCTTCGTCAGTTTTGTTGGTAAACTGTAAACAACTAGCGAAACAATATAAACATTCCAATTTCCATCATCGTTTCAGAGATGCAGCTCTTAGCAATGCTGAACAACGGATTAGGAGCATAGAAGCAAAGCTTGAGTCTGCCAATGGTCGTTTCCAATCGGAGAAAGAGGCATGGCAAAGAAACCTTGAGGATGTGGAAGAAACTTGGCGATGTGATTTCTTCTTCCTTTGGCTATAGTGTTTCTTATTCTCTTTTATTGCTTATTCTATGGATTAAACTTGGAAGAATACTGATTCATGGAATAATATTTTTGAAGTGAGATGTAAGGCATTAGAGACTCAAAACGAGGTGAGCACCAGGCCAGATCTACAAAAAGAATTTGAAGAGCTAAAGCTACAGTATATAAAATTGAAGGTATATTCTACTTCATTGTTTCTTAATTTGGATATTCTGGATTGAATTTACTTCTCTGCTTAGGTCATTACTGACATTTGCATCTTGTAGGAAGAGCATGATTCATTTCGTGATATTGCTGATAGAATGATTGAGGAAAAGGACAAGGAGATCTCTAGACTTGTAGATCAAAACAAGAATCTTCATCAATCTTTGCTGATGAGAAAATCGGTAAACTAGTGCTCTTTATTTGTTATATTTGTAAAAACTTGGCCTCATGTTTTCGTTCATCCACAGTTACTTTTACTTCCCAGGAAAATCCTAGTCATTTTTTAATCTGTTTTTCACTTTGCCAGCATATGGTTGTCTTTATTTGTGAACAATTGTTTAATAATGTGATAAATTATTCCAGGTTGAGCAAAATGAACGCCAGAACTCAGGTAAACTGGGGTATCAATCCTACTCTAGTTGAACAACAGTGCCATTTTCTCCTATTATAGTGAGTTTATTCATCATTGGTTTCTAAGGTATGCCCATCAACTTGTTCTGTAGCATTTCAAAAGCAGGATGCACCAATTTCAAGCACAAGTGCAGCAGAACAGCAGATTCTGGTACGATCATATGATTCTTGTAGAAACTTTCATTTTGCATAGAATTAGTTACGAAGAGTTGCCATCTGATGTCCAAAAGCATATATGGACGCTGGTGGCATAGAGATATTGTTGATAGGGGACATGAGTATGAATATTATGGTTCAAAATATTGACATGTAGTATAGGTATGACAATTCTGCATTTATTATAGCCCCACCTTTTTTTTTGTAAGTTCGGCTCTTTATTGTTTTCGTGATATGTAGCACTAGCAACTTCTTTATGAATAATCAACCTCGCGCTATGGAATTTACGTCTTTTGTGAGTCATCAGGGTACAAGTTCCCATGCTAATAGTGACTTATCTTCTGCTAGTACATTTTCTATGTTTTCTGCGAACTCTCCAAGTACAAGAATTAGAACCGAGGTAACGTATAGGATTCCAGCCCCAGGAGTCTTACCACCTAATAACTAATGGTGGAACAGAAAAAAGAAAGAAACAAGAGAAGAAAAAAAAACTAGTGGATGATCCATATACCATATCATACATTGGATGTGAATTGTGAAATAAAGAAAAGAAACCTCCACCAGATAAAAAGATATGCAACTGTGAAAGGAGAAGAAGATAGTTTATTTTCTCTTGGTGAGTGGCAACTGATAGCCCACCCCTTTGATTAACTAAACAGAAAAGTACACTCCATATCATTCGGGAAATATCTGATGCTTATAAACCAGTGGGGGAACTTACCAACTGTCCAACTGGAAGCCCTGGGATGACAAAGTGGATATACAGGGGGTACCTATAGGTGTTGCAGCTCATCTGAGGGGTGTTCTACCATAAAGGTCGATAGCTGAGTTTACCACATAAAGCTCTCCATGTCAAGCACATGCATGCTTCACAGTTTACACAAAAATGCAGAAATATTACATTGAATTTTTGAAGAACATTTGAATTCGTCACAAATGAACTTTGGTAGCTTGGATCTGTGATATCTTCTTAGTAGACTTAAAAGTTTCGTATATGTAACACATGAAAAAAAAGAGTTTCATTACAATTGCACATTCTCACAAAATTTGTAAATCTCAGATTTTGGCTAGGCAACAAGCTCAGAGAGAAGAAGAACTCGCGCAGTCGCAACGACACATCTTAGCACTTCAAGTAGGTCTTACTTATCTCAAATGCCAATATACTGCCTTGCATGTTCTGATATTTGATCTGATTCAGGAGGAACTCGAGGAGCTGGAACGTGAAAATCGTCTCCATAGTCAACAGGTAAGAATAAGATATAATTTCAGATTTCATTATTCTTGATTTTGAAATTTTCTGCCGTCAATGAAGGTTGTCTTAGCAGCCTATATGTAGTGGAAATTTGGTAGGCCTTACCAACATCATTTAGCTAAACCTAGATTTTGAGATTGAGATGTGGCAATATGATGCTTATCAGGAAAAAGATGTGGCAATATAATAATACTGGGACATAATTAATGTCCACTTATTTTTAATCAAAGTCGAGCTATTTAGAAGTTGAATATGATCATTTGTTCTTCATATGCTTAAGAATTGTAACATATCTGCTATGTAGTGAGCATTGCTTGTTAAAACTTAAAAGTAATTGATCATTTTTTTTTTATCCGAGTTGATCCTTTCTTCCAGCGACTTAAATTGCATGTTGTGTACACGGAGGATTTTTATTAGGTGTGTTATGTGGGTGACTACTGATTACAGATGGGATGGGGTGGGGTATATTACTGTTATATAATTGCTAAAATTCTTTCTATATAACCGGTTGGTTGCAGTTACTCTGAATGTAGGTTTACTTATCTTTCTGTCTGATAAGGCACGCACTTAATTTTCTGATTTCATGGAGCAGGAAGCAATGTTGAAGGCCGAGCTCCGGGATATGGAGAGAATGCAGAAGCGGGAAGGAGTAGATATGACATATCTGAAGAATGTAATCTTAAAACTACTTGAAACAGGTATTTCTGAAAAAACAAAGAAAGAAAGAAAAAGGAAAAGAAAGCAAAACATCTTGAAATAGGGTGTCCATGACTCCATGTTGTAGTTTGAAACCACAAAAGTTCAAGGGGTTATGACTTAAAAGAAAAGAAAACAATGGGACTCTCCATCTTCCTAAACCTTGGGGATTGTGGTGGGTCCACCATAAGTTGTGATCAGAAAAAGATAGGAAGGGGGCAAGGGGAAGATGATTATAGTGATGATGAGCTAATAGAGGATCTCAAGTAAACAGTCACGTTAGATGATCATACCCATCTGATCCATAGATCTTTCCTGGACTCTGACATATCTATGCTTCCCATCCAATAGAATGTATCAGACGCTTACATCCATCTATTGGGGTTATGGAAGGTGGAGATTTCTTGGGGTGGACCCATCACATTGCATTTTTTGGTTCTCAACCCTTTCTTCAAATGTACTATTTTGTTATGGCCAGAGGTATAGTGGATATGTATATGTTAAAGACATAGGTAGAGTAGACATGTATATGCCACACGATCCCTCATTTCTTCTTGACATAACTCTCTTGCACCTCTACGTCTTTTTGTCAATAAATCCCTGGGTTTTAGAAAATTTTGAACTAGTGAACTATCATCTCACTTGGAGAATAACTTGTAACTATTTTTCTATAAACAGGTGAAGTGGAGGCTCTACTCCCTGTGATAGGAATGCTGCTACAGTTCAGCCCCCAAGAGGTGAAGTGGACAGTTATCCTTTTCATATTATTATGATAATTTTAGGAGGCTAGTATTTGGCTCCAGTAGTGCCTTGTCATTGCCAATTGAATGCTATTTGTGCTTTGGGAGCCGTCTCATTTATGGGGTTCATCCAGTCAGTAGGTATGGTCTTGAGTTGCAATTCATATGCCAAGAACTGCACTAATCAGATGTTCTTAACAAATATTCACATTCCCCTCTTTCATCAATAAGAAAAGAACCTAATTAGTAAGAATAATGCTATATGGACCACATTAGCTGACCACATCACGTGGCTGCTGATGGGCACATGCCACTTGGGACAGCTTGGCCGCCTGGGTTCATGTTTTTTGTTCTTTTTTCTTTTAAATAGAAAGGGGTCAAAGAGCCTTAATTCAAAAATAAAAATTAAAAAAGAATAAAAAATATGGACAGCAGCTGATCACATTTACTGCATGGCTTATATATCCACATCAGATGCCACACCATGTGTTAAGCTAATGTGGTCCATACAGCATTACTTAATTAGGGAGATGACATCGGATTGGTGCTGCTTTTGAGCTATATGTCCAGTTGAAGAGAATCTATTTACTGAAACCCAGGTTTATGTTTCAGAGTATTGAGTTGGGAACCTCGTTATGATTACTGGGTCTTCTTCCATAATCCTAAAATCATCATTTCTCGTAATAGATACATAATTGCACCTGCAGATCCAGAAGTGTCAGCAAGCTTATCGTGCCTCAACTGATGTTCCACCAAGTCCTGGAAGTGATGCTTCAACTCCCAGTCGCTCTCTTTTCTCAAGATTCACATTTACATAACTGTTGGTGTATGATAGGTGAAATCCGTAGCTTGTGGATTTACTGCCCAAACATGATGGCATTCTCTTCCATGGATGTTTGGATACAGTTACAAATAGAGGAGAAGGAAAAGTGGGGTTCTACGGTACAATTTATTTGCAGAACAATCCCAGGCGACAGGCACTACAAAATTCCATGGTACCACAGGTGCTGTATTTTTTTTCTTTTTCCATTTTTCTTTCTTTTTGTAACTCTAAGCTGTATTTTATTAAATGGATATTTAGATACTGTAAAGAAAAACCAATAAATGAGGAAATAGACAATATTGTGTAATTTGAGGCAGAAAAGAAGGGTTCTAGTCATAAAAGGAGTGCTACTTTTGAACTACTGGACTAGTGTTTTTTTTTTTTTTTTTGAAAGGTGTCATGGTTATAGTTGTGTTCACAGTTGGAATTGAAATAATTTTTTTGTCAGGGTATGTATATCAAGCAGCCTTGTTGGACCTCTTGGAATCTTTTAAGTACAAATCTCTAAGGCTGTGTTTGATGCAAAGAAGTCCGTTCTACAGAACTTTTTAAGTTTTCATCTGTGATTGAGAAAAATAAACATCCCCTAAGGCTTTTGTTTTTCACTTTTCTATCCTGAGTCATCTTTCAAGCCAAGTTATATAAAAGATAATAATATAACTATTTTGAAGATTATATAGAGTTAGGATCGGGAGCCAAGCTTGTTTAGCGAAGTTGCAGGAGCCAAACTTTTTGTAGGATCCCGAAAAACTTGATCCAAGAATGAGATGATCATCCTCATCACATAGATCGTTGTTTAAAATTAACAATATTTTATAGATAGCCATGAATCACCAATGGGGTTAAAAACACCCCAAAAAAAGAAAACCAGTTTCCAATGTTATTTAGTTGGAACTGACAAGAACAACAGAAAATGAAGTTATCTATGTGAACCAACTTTTATGTATGGTCAAAGCCAAAATCAGAAAAGGGAAAATGAGTGAAAAAATTCCGTTGCCGGGACTTGAACCAGGGTCTCTCGGGTGAGAGCCGAGTATCCTGACCAACTAGACTACAACGGATTTGAACAGTTAAGCACTGAAGTTTTAACTGAGCTTAAAATTGGTAAGAAAACCAGCAAAAATAAAAAGGAATTCCGTTGCCGGGACTTGAACCCGGGTCTCTCGGGTGAGAGCCGAGTATCCTGACCAACTAGACTACAACGGATTTTCTTAAATAAAGATGCTTTTGAAATTTATTTATCAATATCAAAATTGCAAATTAATCCATTTTCAATTCTGTTACCTTTTTTAGACATATGAATATGACTTGTGTATCGAGTCGAATCTAACTTGTTTGAATGCTTTTATCTTTGGTCTCCTTCTTTGGAGGGTGCTGCTTTGTAACTCTTTATAGCTTTCTCAACACTTTTTGTAGACTTAATGAATTTAACTTTCAAAAAAATCTCTTGACAAAAATAGATTTCAAAAGTGAGCATTCAATTGAAAAATTAAACTGAATTTGGGATGAATGTCTGACTCGATTGTACATCTAGATTCTAGATGAGTTCTTTCTAAAATTCATAACCTTAAAGGTCCTATACATATCAAAGTTAAATTCACAAGAATCAAATTCAAATGCTTAATATATCATCTTGCTCGGACGACTAAGAAAGTATATAGATGATGTTGAAAAGTAAATTAAGAATTTTTGTTTTGATCGAAAAACATAATTCAGAAATGTACACTGAGCTAGTCCCAAGCCAAAACGACTAGAAACCTATAGAGTCGATTGTGCTACATAATGTTGATGCGTGGGATGAAAATTATGCACCGTAAATGTAGATTGTACGTTCAGAAAGTCAATGTAGAAGGAGCCAATAGATTTAGGTGTTATTTTCTTACAATTCATGTAGGTCAAAAAATTGCAACTATGATTTGAAATAACGTCATTCCTATTCTGGTCTGGTTTGGGGCCTTGGGCTGGTGACCATTTTTCATTATGTTGATTAATAACAGTTAAAAAATATTTTTTACCAAAGTCTAAGAGCATCTCCAATGCAAATGTGCTCTGCTTCCTATGTGACATGGTTCTCAAGACATCCTCTTGAGACTTGCTTCCTATATGGAGAAAAAAAGTTCCACAATTTATGTTGAAAATAAAAATACATCTCCAATGCAAATGTGATTTGGTTGTATTAATTGAAGGTGATTCTCAGCAAATAGTTTCTCTTCTCAAGGCTGAGCATTTCAAGTTCCCTTGGCGCATTCGTAGTATCCTTTTGGATTGTAAGAGTCTTATGACGCGGTTTGCTAAAATTGATATTCTGTTTGTTCCTCGTGATGGAAATAGAGTTGCTCACCTTCTCGCTCGAGAAGCTATTTCGAGTAAGTTGTGCTCAAATTGGTCTGGTGTAGGGCCTCCTTGTATTGAGAGCTCTGTTGTAGCAGATAAAGCTTCTGATTTTGCTTAATAAATTTTTTCCTTCTTTCAAAAAAAAAATGTGGTTTGGTTGTTAGTTTTGCCTATGTGGTATTTAGTTATTTAAATATTTTATTTTTTTAGTTGTAAAAAAAGTAAGAGAAAATAAAATCTTTAATGAGATTTGCTAAAAAAGAGGAGAGAGATTAATATCTTTAACTGAATTGGCTGACTATGATGGGAAGACATCCTCTTGGTGATCCTCTAGAACAAGAGGATGGACTAGATGATGTTTTCTCAATTACTTGCCTCATCATCTTCACATTAGATGAGCACATTTGCATTGGAGACGGTTTTAAGAATAAATTGGATGTGCTTCCTATGTGGCACACCACTTTTAAGCAGACCATGTTTGCATTGGAGAGGCTTTAATGTTTTGAACATTTTTCCGACAACTCGTGTCCGACTCGTTTGAGTGATTCCACTCAACTGGCCACCTCTCAAAAAATCGGACTATCTTCATCAAGATACATTATTATTTATACATCGTTTTTTATACATTGCATGTAGGACCTATATGTAGTTGATCCAAAGGTTGATACTTGGTGATGATATTCTCTTCACCATGTTGAATAACGATGTATAAATAATACAAAAATAGCACATTTTAGAACTTGTTACGCCATCATTTTATAATTAGAAATCACTGAGAATCAACGGTGATTGAATTATTCATTTTACCGTTGATTTCACTCAATAAATGATGAGTTCCAAATTTTTGAATGGATTGATTTTTTTGAGAGTATGATCTACAAGATGAGAAGAATATTATAACTTAAAATCAGCTCATTAATCATCTATAGCCCTACAAACAAATGTACTTTAATTTATCTACTCGATGTAATTTTAGCAATGCATGCTGATCCGCTCTTATCCTCAAAATATCTGTTTTTGTTTGTTTCCATTTCTCTCTCTTTCTTTTTCTCTGTCATGTTTGTTGTTGTTGTCAAGAAGAAGAAGATCAGCTTGGCTTACACAGATAAAGATGGTACCATGAACATCCCCATCAGGTATGTACATGTATATGCATATCCACCACGAAATTATTGGTTTTTTCTGGCATAACACATGAAAATTTATGGTGGGTTTTCTCCCAAATCTGATATTTTGTTGTTACAGCCCGTACCCATGACTAGATTCTTCTTCTTCATCATCATCTTCGCCTTCTTTTTCTTTTTCTCTAAAAAAAATAGGATTTTTTTATAAAATGGTGAGGGTTTTTCTAATAGATATTTTTCTGTTGATGGTGCACATTTATATAGGAATGTGGTGTAGAATAAGGAATAGGTTGTTGTGGACTGATCTGTTATCAATAGTGGTTGGGTTGTTGGGTGATTGATTTCCAGTAAGTTCTGATTTTTTTTTTTCTTCTCTCTAATGGTTGATCTTTCAATTTGTAGATGTTGATTTTTCATAGAGGTTTGAAAGTTTTTTTTTCCCTTTTAAGCTCCTCTGTTGTTTTGGATAAATAACAAATGCTCTACACACCTTGGGTTCTTGAATTGACAGAGAAACAGAGATTTTGATTCAGAGGGTAAACAAGCTCCTTCTGCTACTCTGTTTCTTTTCTTCTTTTTTTTCTCTGTTTTTTTTTTCTTTTCAAAATACCCATCTTTTTGGCTTTGCCCACTTTGGATTTTTCTTATCAAAGTTGGGAATCTAACTAGAACATATGAAGAATTGGATAATTAAGAGCAGTGAAAGTATAGTTTTTATTTTTTCATTGTGAAATTATTGGTTTTTATGCTCCCTCCATTGAAATAATTGGTTTTTATTTATTTGCATGCTCACTTTGAAATTTGTTGATTAAAGTTGGGCCTTCCACTAGAATATAGGAAGAATCCGATGATTAAGAGCAATGAAAGTATCATTATCGTTTTTCCTTCATTGAAATCATTGTTTTTTTGTTGTTTTAGTGGGCAGATAAGGTGATGATGTCGTTGAGTTAATGCTGTTGTTCTTGGATGTAATCGATTTATTGGTTTGACGTGAGTAGAAGGGAAGGTTTGTTTGATCTATTGGCTTTTTCTGTGAGGGAAGATGGATAGGAAGAAGCAGAAGAAGTTCCTCACTGTGGCCCCCTTCAAGTGTGCCTGGCGCAAGGAATTGAGATTCAAGGAGGCTGGACGTGGTTGTGTGGCTTTTGAAGCTTCCGCTCACAATGATGTAACTGTGGTGTTTAGGGAGCACGTTGGTAGCCAACACTACCATTACAGAACGGATAACAGTCCAAACTACACTGTAATTTTAGGTAGCCATAGAAACAGAAGATTGAAAATCGAAGTTGATGGGAAAACTGTGGTTGATGAGATTGGTGTGGGTCTTTGTTGTTCTTTGGCATTTCAGAGTTATTGGATTAGTATCTATGATGGGTTGATTAGTATTGGCAAGGGTAGGTACCCTTTTCAAAACCTTGTATTTCAGTGGCTCGATTCAAACCCAAACTGTAGCGTTCAGTATATCGGACTCAGCAGCTGGGACAAACATGTTGGGTATAGAAACGTGAATGTGCTACCTTTAACACAGAATCACATTTCATTGTGGAAGCATGTGGACCATGGTGAACATGAACAGGACGAGGACGTTGACGATGAGTTGGAAGATGGATCTGAATGTGAAGATGTATGGGGGCTGAAAATTTTTCTTGAGAGCTGGGATCTATCCGATATGTTTTTTGTTGTTGGTGCAGAAGAAAAGGCTGTGCCTGCACACAAAGTTATCTTGGGGGCGTCGGGTAATTTTTGTTTTACTTCATCCAACCAAGATGTTATCCGGCTTCCTGGTGTAACCTATCCAAATCTCCATGCGCTTCTTCAATATATTTACACTGGCCAGACACAAGTAAGTTTCATGTTTCTTATCCTCATATGTTCTTGAAAGTGCATCCTTTTTATCTGCCATAATGCATTTAGAAAAGCTTGATTTACAATTTTAAGACTTGCATTGACCGGTTGACCCAAAGTGTTGGAGTGAGGCAAACTCGTAATGATTGTATGGTAAAAGCTGGTACAACTTGTTATGAAATTTTAGACTTTCTTGTATTTTGATTGCCAACAATGTCTATTTAATGTGATGTAGATTTTGGAGCCACAACTTGGTTCATTGAGGGATCTGAGTTTACAATTCGAAGTCATGCCCCTGGTTAAGCAATGTGAGGAAATAACAGACCGTTTTAAACTGAACAAAAAATTGTTTGACTCGGGTAAGAAAGTAGAGATTTCACATCCATGCTCCAGGCCTCAGCGCTGTATGGTCTTCCCCTTTGAACTCCCCATCAATGTGCAAAGGCTTAAGCAATGGCTTTCAACTGGTGACTTCAGCGATTTGGAGATATACATTGATGGGCATGGTCTGGTTGCTCGTTCACATAAGCTTATCCTAAGTTTATGGAGTGCCGCATTTACAAAGGTGAGCGAGGTTAATATGTATTTAGTTTCAATAGTGTAGTTGGAGTACTGTTTTCTTTTCTCACCTGTAACAACTAAAATGTTGAAAATGAAGAAATGGTTTCCTTATTGGTTCCAGTGGCGGACCTAGGTAGACCACCCTCTCTTTTCAAAACTCTTGAATACAATATGCCTTGACCATATTGTTAACCACCCTGTGACAATACATACTGACCACCTTATTTATAAAATTCAATAAAGCAACTGGTTTAGCATCAACTTAGCACCAGTGTATACATACAATAGAACTTTTACTTTCATAAATTGTAGACTATAGTAGCCAAAAAAAATAAACACTTACTGTGGAGCTTTGGAGCAGTGGAGGTGCAAGTGTGCGACGGACGGTTCGAACTTCGACGGATCATGAATCTTTTGGCTACAAGTTCGACTATGTATATATTCTACAATTATACTAATACCGATCGACTCGCTTAATTAATTCAGTCAATGGTGACTCAGTCAACGTTGACTCACCCACCCAGAACAAAATTCCTAAATCCGCCACTGATTGGTTCTATTTTCAATCTAATGTCCAAAAGATTGTGTTCCTAGATAGGGGATTTGGTCCACCCATTTTTTGGATTTTTGGGATTAGGTAAGGAAAAACTTTATGCTGCAGAGCAGTTAAAAGTGCATAATATTGGATTTAATAGGATGATCAGGTGACATTGAGGCAGGAGATCTCCAACGTGGCCTAGGGATTTGGTTCCAATTGGTGCCCATGTATGCCACATGAACGGTTTCAAAGAACAGTGTTCTTTCTAATTTACAGGCGTTTAATTTTGGGCGTTTAACTTGTGATCAACACTCATACCTTATATTAGTTTATTGCATTCCCTTTAATTTCTTCATTATATGCCTTCATTTGTTGAGGAATGTTTTTTCATTTGCAGATGTTCACAAATGGAATGTGTGAGAGTAATTCTTCAAAAATCTGTTTAAGGGATACCTCAGTCGAAGCTTTTACAGCTATGCTCCAGTTCATGTATACGGGAGAACTTGATATGGAAGATACATCAGAAATGGGTAGCTTGTTAATTCAAACTCTTTTGTTGGCTGATCAATTCGGAGTTGCTCCTCTTCTTCAGGAGTGCTGCAAGACCATTTTGGAATGTCTTTCTGAGGTAGTTTGGTATACTTTCTCATTGTCCTTGTTGCTTTCTATTGTTTTTTGAAGTACATTAGTATATGGGTAAAGTTTAAAGAGCAGAGAATTGACATGCGCTTTTGAGTATAGAAGAGTTCCTTGATTTCTTCAGACTTCCGAAAGAAAAGAAGAGATCCTTTGATGCTGAAGAATTATAAAGTATTAATACTCTCGTCTACATATATATGCAGGGTTGGAGTTCATACGGATGAAGGTCAACAAGAGTTATTTGTATTATGCAAAAGTTTTATGGACAAGGACACAGACGGTTTTCGCAGAATAGTTCAATTATTGTCCTTGAAACTGACTCTTTGAAATTTGTTGCAGGATTCAGTGTGCCCCATTCTCCAAGTGGTTTCATCAATTCCATCGTGTAAAATTCTTGAAGAAACATGCAAGAGGAAATTTTCTAAGCACTTCGATTATTGCACAACTATCAACACTGACTTTGTTTTGTTGGATGAGGCATCATTCAATGATATTCTTCAGGTAGTTTCTCACTGTTCAGGCATTTCACTCAAGAATTTAACTTTGATATTTTAGCGTGTATCTTTTCCCAAAAAGTCAGTACAGCTCAATTATTATTATTATTATTATTATTATGTATCAAGACATAACCATCTGTGCCACAGTGTAAATTTGTTTGGTTTGGAACAGTTGGAAAAATGCTAAATGTAGGAAGGGTAATTTTGTTTTGCAGCATCCAGATTTGACTGTAACATCTGAGGAAAAGATTCTTGATGCAATCCTACTCTGGGGAATGCAAGCCAAAGAGCTGTATGGGTGGGAAGCAGTGGATGCAATCTTGATGACATCAACACCTGAACTTCTTTTTGGAGAAAGGCTTCAGTCAGTTAACATCTTGTTGCCGTTAGTACGTTTTCCGTTAATGCCACTGGCCTTGCTTAAGAAGGTATTTAGATTCTTGAGTACTGACGTGCCTTAGAATGCCTCAAGAGTAAAGGCGCCTAACCACATTCTGTATGTATATGACAATGTTGCAGCTGGAGAAGAGCAGCCTTAGCACTCAGATTCCTGTGTTTGAACATCTTGTGAGTAAAGCTCATTAGTTTTCTCACAATCATAGATTTACCTCTCTCTCTCTCTCTCTCTGTTAATTGGTTTACCTTGAAGTAATTTCTCTCCATTATCTTGTAACAGGTGATGGAGGCCATTGAATATTCAGCCTCTAAAATGACACAACCAGGGAATAGTCAAAAGTAAGCATTAACTGAAATCCTTACTTCTTGATTAAGTCATTGAAGTATTAGTATAGCTTTTTCCCCTTGTCTTATGTTTTTAATCTATATATAAAATTTGGTATCCATAATGAAGTATCAGCTGCTAATACATCCTACACTTGTAGTGTGAGATTTCAGCATCGTCAGTCTACTTTTAAGGAGCTTCAATACATATGTGATGGAGACAACAATGGAATTATTTACTTTGCCGGCACATCCTACGGAAAACATCAGTGGGTTAATCCCGTTCTAGCAAAGGTGAGCTTCTCAACTCAGTTTTTCTAACAACATAATTCTAGATATAACTTCTTACATCAAGTCTCTCTTTCAAATTGTTTTAGAAAATCACTGTGACTGCTAGCAGCCCAAATTCAAGATACACTGACCCAAAGGCTCTTGTGTCAAGGACATACCAGGTACGGGGCATATAACTCTTGATAAGAAATGTTTACGTCCGAGTTTTGAATTTCTTTGAATGAATGATCAGTGAATTAATTGTGGCATGCAATAGGCAACCTCTTTTGCTGGGCCAAGAGTCGAGGATGGGAAGAATTGCGCATGGTGGATGGTTGACATTGGGCAAGATCATCAGGTTTTTATCTCCGAACTTGACCATCCCGAGATTCACTTAAAATGTTATTAGGATAATGAACCAAGATTTATCTTTAACCCATCAGACATACTCAAAATAATTGCTACTTTCATATTTTTACGCGGAGTGCTTTGCCGAAAGAGTGATGAGCTCCTATAAGAATAAGTTTGAAAAATTCTCCACTATTATTCCTTATAAATTCTCTACCTTTCATGCAAAATAAAAAATAAAAAATTACAGCTTATAGAACTCCAATTACTTCCTCTTACGTGCTCTTAAAGCTGACAAAAAAAAAAAAACCCTTTTGTTACAGTTTATGTGCAACTATTACACGTTGAGGCAGGATGGTTCGACTGCATTTGTGAGATCGTGGGCTCTTCAGGTAATTTCGAAGAACTGACTTCCTTTATTTCTCTGAAAAAAAAGCTCAAGCAGAGATTAATTAGCAGAGAATTTCTGAATTTTGTTTCAGGGTTCTTTGGATGGGAAGAACTGGACCAACTTGAGAGTACATGAGGACGACCAGACAATATGTAAGCCCGGACAATATGCGTCGTGGCCAGTATATGGTCCAACTGCTCTGCTTCCTTTCAGATTCTTTAGAGTTATCTTGATGGGTCCCACGACAAGCGATTCAAACCCATGGAACCTCTGCATGTGTTTCTTAGAACTATATGGATATTTCCACTTGTGACTTGAAATAAAATTCCTGCCTGATCAGTGTAAATGATGGCAGAGAAGCTCTCTCACTTGTCACCCTGAGACCTCACATCCCACATGTACAATTGTTAGAATAAGTTGTAAGAACAGTAATCAACACGTAGTTGGGCTTCAAAGCTCATATCTGGGTTCTTAAATGCAATAAAGTCGATCTTGATCTTTCTGTGTACTTCATGAATTCCCTATTGGGTGTGCATGAGATCGAGCATATACGTAGTCACTGATATCTTAAGAGGAGAATTTTTACTCATCAACACCATTGTCAAAATTAACCTTGTGTCAACTGCTTGGGTTCAGTTGAATGGATCTGTTTGTCTATATGCAGTGGCAATTGCAGCCTGATGCAGTTCTTTGGTTTGGAACACTGTGGAGACCTATTTGCAGTAAATTTTTGTGCAAGGACTAGTGAAATGTGCCAATTGCAGCTTGATGCAGTTCTTTGGTTTGGAACACTGGAGACCTAGCTATTTGCAGTAAAATTTCTGTGAAGGCTAGTGAAAAGTAGTTACTCTGTTTGCTTTTGCCTTGATGTCAATCATCCGTCGGTTGTAATTTACAAATGACGAATTATTGAAATCTAAGGGTAACAAAATTTTGGCAGAAAATGGGTCCCACAATCCAAGCCTTTTGTTTAATTAATATGGTCAACTATATAATACTACTGGCAATCCCCCTTGTTTGACTCTCTATGTCAACCCCCTTGGGTTTGCTCCCTATGTCAACAACCCCCCCTCAGTTTGCCCCCTCTTTCAACCCCCCCCTGGGTTGGATCCCTTTTGTCAGTGATGAAAGTGAATATTGGGTTTCTGAAACTGATTATTATTCTGATGTAACTGATGATGATTCTGGATCTGATGCTGTTGAATATGCCAATCTCCCTGGGTTGGATCCCTACCTCAATGATGAAAGCGATTATGCAGTTTCTGGATCTGATTATTATTATTCTGATGTTACTGATGATGAAGATTATTCGACGTGCAAAAACTCAGCAAGCAGCTCCCTTTCATCTATTAAGAAGAAGGGAATGCAAAACGTGAGTTCATTTACCTTCACCCCCGCCACAACCACCATTCATATGAAATTTGGGCCAAATTTTCCTGACCCTATTAGACATAGTATACATTGAGCTACATCATTGATATTTGAATTTTCAATATTAGTAGTAGCATATTGTTTCTGTTTATTGGTAATATATAGGCTCTGCTTGGTATGCAGGGAAAATTCGCATCTGCAATTATTTCCGGTCAAATTGATAAAACGGCTGCTTGGTATAGTATTTCTCTGCTAGTTAAGATACCTATGGCCTTATTTGTCCATGCAAACTACCACTACCACAGCTGTGGTAATTTACATTCTGCAAATTTTCCCTGCATACCAAGCAGGGCCATAGTGTATATTTTACCATATATATATATATATATCAAGTATTGCAAAATGGCACTAATATCTTATTACCATATCCTGCAACTTCAGCAAGATGAGGGGGACAGACAACTTGAGGAAGAGGAGGGGCTACATGGAGTCTTGAAGGGGGGCCTCTGTTATAGTTTACCGGGTAAATATAGATGGTTGGCGTACAATGAGTTGTTTAGAATGAGGATTTGGAGCTATTGTACGTGATGATTGTGGTAGGGCATTAGCAGCAGCTGCTGCTGGGGTTTCTGAACATCGAGTTTCACTGCTTTATAACGAATTGCAAGGAGTGAATTGAGGTTTAGAACTTGCGTTGAAGTGGGGAGTTGAAGTGTGTGCTAATTCACTGAATGTTACTCGTATTGCTGGCAATGAACCTTTTCTTGATGGGACGGATTCCGTAGACTCGCTTGTCCTTGACAGTACCCAGGATCCTACCTTTGTGCTGCCTATCCTTGAGGATATTCTAAAGATTAAGTCTCATTTTACATATTTTGATATCAAACACATTCCTAAAGAACTAAATAGAGCCGCAGATTATCTGGCACAGCTTGGCGACACGATTGAGATGAATCCTGAAGAATTTCCAAAGCGATTGCAAAAGATTGTTTATGAAGATGAGGAGGACAGACAACTTGAGGAACAGGAGGGGCTACATAGAGCTGAAAAGGATAAGCCTGATAAGCAGCCATAGCTTGTCCGCGGGTAAATATAGATGGTTGTTTGACAAAGCGTGGCTATGCAGGATGTGGAGTTATTGTACGTGATTGTGGTGGTAAGGCATTAGTTGCTGTTGCTGGGGTTTCTGAACGACCAGTTTCGAAGCTTTATCACCAGTTGCAGGGACTGAAGAAAGGTTTGGAACTTGCTAAAGAGTGCGGATGTCTTCAAGTTTTGTTACCATATATATCAAGTACTGCAAAGTATCACTAATATCTTACCATATTATGCAACTTCAGCAGGATGAGGAAGAGGAAGAGGGGAAACAGAGAGCTGAAAAGGATCAGCAGCAGGCAGATGAGCAGAAGCGGATAGCTTCTCCGCCACGACTCCTCTGGAAGGAGCCATATAATATAATTTACCGGGTAAATATAGAGGTCGTTTGAGTAAGCATGGCTATGGGGGATATGCAGCTATTGTACTTGATCATAAAGGTAAGGCAATAACTGCTGCTGCTGGAGTTTCTAAACCACCAGTTCCAAAGTTTTATCTGGATTTGCAGGGAGTGAAGAGAGGTTTAGAACTTGCTCTCAAGTATGTATAGATGTTTTCGGGTTGAAGTTTGTACCGATTCACTGTATGTTAGTCATATTGCTCGCAATGAACCTTTGCTTCGTCGGAGGAATTTCCACAAGGGGAGTGAACTTGACTTTGTGTTGCCTATCCTTGACGAAAAAATAAAGCTGAAGTCTGAGTTCATATTATTTTATGCCTCGCATGTTCCTAGAGAATACAATAGAGCTACAATTTATCTGGCGAAGAGTGGTGCAAAGATTGGCATTGAACATGAGAGATTGAGATTGAGATTAAACCTGAAGAATTTCCAAAGCGATTGCAACAGATTGTTCATGAAGATGCTAATGAAGGTGCGAGGTTTTACGTTTGGAGAAATTTTTGCTTTTTTGAGTGAGTTGGAATGAGATAATTCATGTGTGTATCAAGAATTATGTACAAAAAAATACGAGAATATCTTCAGGTGTCGAGGGAACCGAGAGATCCATGAATCGGGATCCTAATGCATATAGATACAAATGGCCGACTTTGGTCTCCTCTGTATGGTGTGATAATTGCAGCCTGCAGATGCAGTTCTTTGCTTTGGAACAGTCTTGAAAACCTAGCAATTTGCAGTGTAAAGTTCTGTGAAGGACTAGTGAAAAAAAGTCACTCTGCTTGCTTTTGTGTAAAGCTTAAACTAAGCTAAGCAGGTTTTAGCTTTCTTTGTTTTTGCTGGTTCTCCAATTTTTAGCACTTTGATTAGACTCATCAAAGTACCAGCAAGTTGCCTTGTCTCATAGCTCATACTAGCAGTATTTTCCTCAAGGTTGTGCTTGGTGTCTCTGGCAAATATTTTCAGTCCAAAATTCTATTGTATGTTCTACAACAATATTTTCACAGCCCAAAATTCTATTGCACCTGCTTTAGTTGTAGTTATAAAATTAGCTGCACTTATTTACATCTTATTTCACCAAATTTATGTAAAAACCCACAATAAATTGGTGTAATAATTGTACTTATACAACCAAGATCAAAACACATTAAATAAAATTTTAATCTGCACAAATTTCAACGTATACCAGAACAATATTTGAGTGATCTGTGAATTTCTTTTCCCTCAACAAAAAAAAAGGCACAACCTAGAACAATATTTGAGTGATCTGTGAATTTTTGCATCGAATACCACAACCTAAGTACAAAATTTGAATGATAAGATTCTTGTTTTAATTCTTTGAATAACTATTGTGATGATAAATAAATCGGAATGAATGGACAACCAGTTTCAGGCCATGACAGTTATGACCTTTGACATCTTGAAACCATTTACACTTGGGGCTTGCTTGGTATGCAGTGAAAATTCACAAATATTCACAGTTCATCACGTGTTTGTAAGTGTTTTACAAAGGCAGTTTAGCTGTTTGATTACAAATGACTAGCATGGCATGGAACCAGTACCATCGATGGAGTAACGAGGTGCCTGTGACATGGTTGGCCCCCACCCATATCTGTATACAAAAAGTGGCACGCTTGATCTCATGGAGGATGAGAATCATAGTTGCCACGATGATGAAATATGGCATTAACAACTGGTGGAGCATACCTATGAAGAATTTACACTGTCGCCGATCATTTAGCTTGCCAAGGCCAAAACCTGCATGAAAATGGGGGAAAGCGGTGTGGATACACACCCATAGAACTTAACTACACGTAGAATATATTAGTAGAACAGCTGGTGACTGGTAGGTAAAAGGAAGCTGAGGTCTAATGGTAAATATTTTTTTTGAAAGTTGGGTCTACCGGTAAATATCAGCTTCGTACCAAAAACGAGTCTCATTAATACTTGCACAAAAAGTGTGTAATTGTAGAACCAGAATGTAAAGACATAGACCAAAAACTTGGTGCTCAAAGCGAAAACATCATACACGGTCTAAGGAGAGGACGATATCCGAGTTCAACCCATCAAAACCATAGTAGGCAGGCTAAAATCTGATGACATTTACCCAAAATAAAACATTGTACTTCTCCAGCAACTTCTTGGTCATTGCACGTAGAAATCCTTGAGAGAAAGAATTGCACCTATGCCTCTATAAGAGAATTAATCGAAGTACAGTGAACAAAGCAATTCCTTTCCATAGGATAAACTACCTCCGCACTGGTGGCACAACTCCCCTACCAGGTGGAGCACCACGGCCAGTAGCTTGAGCCTGCATAGAGACATGGTTAAATTATTTCCTTTCTTGATAAGCTATTTTTTTTTTTTTAAAGCAAATATACCCTTTCCAACCAGTTTATTAAAAATAAAAACTATTCATAGGAGTAAAACAGTGAGATTTACGATCGATTACTTGTTTATAGACACTATGCTACATGCCAGATGCTATGACATGAGGACTAAAAGTCCAAATAGTAATTCTATATTTAATTACTAGGAAACCTGAATCACAGTTAATCAAAGAATTTATTAGTTCTCATTCCTGGTTCACTAGCATGTTATGGATTGGGGAAATAATAACATTAAAATGGCAAAGAGAACTTACTCTGGCCCGCATTGCAACAGCACGACCACGTCCAACTCCAAGAGATGAACCCTTACCCTACAAGTCAATAGAGTATGAAATTTATAAGAAGAGAACCTTTGTACTATAATAGTAAGTAGATTTATGCGCTTTCATACCTTGATTTTAGCATCGAGACGTTTGAACATAGGAGCGTTTTTAAGCATATCTGGTATGACCATAAACCTGCCATTTATCATTCACATTAAAGTCATTAAATGGGCATACATGATTATACATTCCAATAAATACATTTTTTGTATTCTTGAAAAGAAAAAAAAAAGAAACAACGAAGAGAAAAATTGTAGTTACCTGACTTTGCTACCTCGGATGAACACATGCTCAAGTTGTGAGACCTTACCATCCTACAGAAGAGGATTTGAATTAGTGACAAACAGAAAAACATAATCTAGATGAAATCCTGTTCAGGTTAAGCTCCATTAACAGAATTCTCTATAAACATATGACTATTTAACTATAAACATGAATATTATTATTAAATGGACAAAAATAGAGTAACAAGTAACAGGATTATTCGCATCCCTGTTAAGATCGTATCAAACAGATTACTAACAATGATGATGGGGAAGAAGACAAAGCACACAAAGATGCACTTTAACATCAGAGTGTTGTTGGAAAAATAGTGTTTTTCAGGTTATTTAAAGCCTAAACTTGTGTTTAGGTTTTAAGTTCTCTTTTTGTTTGTTTTCTTCCTCTTTACAATTTTTTTTTTTTTTTTCAGTAGATTTCATGGCATGGGAGCTTTATTCAGAGACCATTAAAAGAACATAAATTTAGATCTCCCAAAGAGAGAATTGGACTAATCATGCTAATTGCGGACTTAGGTAGAGGTTAAGATCCCAAAATACAGGAGGTACAATAGTGAGTTTTGATGGATTTTTTTTAGTTTCAGGCTTCAAGGGTTTAATGGATTTCATCAATTTAAGCCGACCTAGCTCATGCAATACCCTATTAGAACTATTGTTAAACAGTAAACAGGATAAAAAATAAAAAGAGCTAAAGCGTTCCTTGAATTAGCAAACTAGGGTTCAATAAGGATCTAGGGTTTATCAAGGGTTTCACAATGCAACATTGAATCAAAATCAAAAGTTCAAGAGAGAGAGAGAGAGAGAGAGAGAGAGAGAGAGAGAGAGAGAGAGAGAGAGGAACCTTGGCGGTGAAGGTAATGTTTTCGAGCTGGCAATTCCAGTTATCTTCACATTCAATCATGCTCCCTCTGTAAAGCTCTCCGCTTTTCAGCTCCACCGTCACTATATGTCCTGCTGCTTCATGTAGAAGCTTCACTGGTATTCCTAAGCTTCTACTCATGGTTTCCTCTTTCTTTCTCTCTCTTCTTTCCGAAAATCAAACACCACCTCTCTAAACCCTAGAAACCCAAAAACTTGTGTGTCAAGAAAATTCTCCTTCGTGTTAAGCGAGCGACTCAAAATTTGCAGGTAAATTACCTGGCTTACACTTTTTAAACTGAGTCGGCCGTACACACTCCGAGGTATGGTCCACTAAAATGTGTACCTTATTACTTTAGCGTGACACGTAAGGAGTAGACCGCCCAGTGAACCACTCTAGTGGGTCCTACCACCAAGTGTGTAGGCCACGGTTGAAGACAGGAAAATTTTCTGCACTTCTGAGGCAGCGAAATTTAGGGGGACGGGCTATCAGAATTAATTCGTTGCTCTTCTCTGTCTTCGCGATCTGTCTCATCTCTCTCAAGGAAGAAGGAAAAATTGAACTCCAAAAATACAAACCCTAACCCTAGAAATCTCCTCAGTTAAGAATGGCGCTCAATCTCCGACAGAAGCAAACCAGTAAGAACTCTTAACCTCCTCCTTATATGCCTCTCTTCTTTTTTAATTTCGCATTTTCTCCTTTTAATTTTGTTGAATTCTGATCTATTTATGAACAGATTGTATCATTCGAATGTTGAATCTGAATCAATCTTTGAACTCAAATGGAACTGCAAATGAAGAAGTTTACAAGGTCTTGATCTTCGACAAATTCTGCAGAGACATTTTATCTCCTCTGATCCATATCAAAGATCTCCGCAAACACGGAGTGACTCTGTATTTCTTGATCGACAAGGAACGCCAAACGATCCCTGATGTACCAGCTGTGTACTTCGTCCAACCGAATCAATCCAATATCCAACGAATCGTCTTAGATACTTCTCGTTCACTTTACGAAAGCTTCCATCTGAATTTCTCTTCGTCTCTTCCTCGGCCACTCCTTGAAGATCTTGCTTCAGGAACCCTAAAAACCGATTCAATTCAACGTATCTCCAAGGTATTTGATCAGTACTTGGAATTTGTAACTTTAGATGATAATTTGTTCTCACTTGCTCAACCATCTTGTTATGTTCAATTGAATGATCCCTCGGCTGGAGATCGGGAAATTGAGGATATTATAGAGAAGATAGTTAGTGGGTTATTTTGTGTTTTAGCGACACTAGCTGTTGTTCCAATTATTAGGTGCCCTAGGGGTGGTCCTGCTGAGATGGTTGCTTCAGCTTTAGATTTGAGGTTGCGTGATCATTTGATCTCAAAGAATAATTTGTTCACAGAAGGGGGAAATTTGGGAAGCTCTTTCCAGCGTCCCATTTTATGTCTTTTTGATAGAAATTTCGAGCTTTCAGTGGGAATTCAGCATGATTTTAGGTATCGCCCGCTCGTTCATGATCTTCTTGGTCTGAAGCTCAATGCAGTAAATGTGAAGGGGGAGAAGGGTGGGTCCCGATCCTACGAGTTGGATCGTTCAGATCCATTCTGGGTTGCAAATGGGAACTTGGAATTTCCGGAAGTTGCAGTGGAAATTGAGACCCAATTGAATAAATATAAGAGGGATGTTGATGAGGTGAACAAACGAACTGGTGGGAATGAAGGAGCTGAATTTGATGGTACAGATTTGATTGGAAACACAAAGCATTTGATGAATGCAGTGAATTCGTTACCCGAACTAACTGAGCGGAAACAAGTCATAGATAAGCATACCAACATTGCAACTGTGTTGTTGGGTGAGATTAAAGAGAGGTCTTTGGATTCTTATGCAAAGAAAGAGAATGATATGTTGACTAAAGGAAGCATTGATAGGAATGAACTTCTTAGCGTGCTTAGAGGTAAAGGAACAAAGATGGATAAGCTACGATTTGCGATAATATACCTTCTTTCTTCAGAGACCACTCCCCAGTCAGAATTGGAAGCCGTAGAGGCAGCACTGAGAGAGTCAGAAGTGGATACTTGTGCATTTCAGTATGTGAAGAAGATAAAGTCCTTGAATGTCTCGTTGGCTTCTGCAAACTCTGCAAGTAAAAGTAACATTGTTGATTGGGCAGAGAAGCTCTATGGGCAGTCAATTAGTGCTGTGACAGCAGGAGTGAAGAATCTCTTATCGAGTGATAGGCAACTTGCATTAACAAGAACTGTAGAAGCTTTAATGGAGGGTAGGCCAAACCCTGAAATCGAATCCTACCTTGCTTTCGATCCACGCTCCCCAAAATCAAGCTCAAGTGCGGGTAGTAACCATTTGAAAGGACCATTTAAGGAAGCAATTGTGTTCATGATTGGTGGTGGAAACTACGTCGAGTACGGAAGCTTGCAAGAGCTGGCATTCCGTCAACAGCCTGCTAAGCATATTATATATGGAACAACAGAGGTTCTCATGGGAGTGGAGTTTGTAGATCAGCTAACAGTCTTGGGGCAGAAGATGGGATTAGGCAGTGCTGTGATGCCTTCTTCTAGTTGATGCTCCTAGATCAGTTTTGAGTTTTGTTTAAATGTTTTATGTATGCAAGTGTATGTGCTTACAAGCAGTTCAAATTAGTGAAGGTCAATATTACAGGGCTCAGTTGTGTATTGAAGCTCGAAATTTGCGCAGCAAGTTTAGCTTTGTGTTGCTTTGGTAATTTTGTGAGGAACACGATGATTTTCAAAAGAAGACTGAAAGACCTCCTTCAGCATACAAACAATGTCATTTATGTTCTTTAATGTGAGTAGCTTTCCCTTTTGCTGTTTCCCCACTTTTTTCTTTCTCATGTATCTCTTCTGGATCTCATCTGGCATAGCTTATACTTGTTGGAAAATATTTAAATCAATAATTAGGAGCTCATCTTTTTCAAGCTTGAGAGATGCTTAGTTCTCTAAATGCGTGAGATAGACAAGAAATCTTTTACTGTCTACCGATAAGTAGTATTTTGCTTACTTTTAATCGCTTACCAGAAGAAGGAAAAAAAAAAAAGATAAGTGAACACTATTAGTTTTTTCTTTTTCTATTGTTTGTTTTCTGATTGATCAAAACAACTTATTCATCTTATAGCATGGATATAAATGTTTGAGCAATCAAATAACTAATTTAACTCAAAAGCAATTCTCAGTTATGCTGATCTATCTGACCCTGGGCTTACTAGTTACCCTCCTCTGCAAAATTGAAACAAAAAGAAGTATTAGGGGAGAAAAATAGGTAAATAATCTGAAATGTCATTTGTGGACTCTCCACAAGTTGAACACCTGACCTACAGATATTCAATGTAACACCTCATTTCAGATGGCACACTTCCATACTAATCCCAACCAACTCCAACAGGTAATCAGAGGAAAGAGCCCAACAATCATATCTTTTTCTTTTAATCCCAAAAGGGTTGTCTTTCCATTACAACAGCTCCCTCTGACAAGAACTCTAGTAGTCTAGTGTTGTACTGGGGGGTCTCACTGGATCAGAGTTTCCACCTGAATAATAGTCAATTTTGTTCATGAGATCTACTTGCGCTAGTGTCAATGATTGAAAAGAACTGGGAAATGACAATCTGGTTTGCAGTGCTTTTGCTAATGCATGAAACACCAATCTCACTAGTCTGTTTGAAAGAGTTAGATTCTATAATTAGTACCCAAATAGAGAAGGGGGAGGTTGAAGAGGAGGAGAGGCTAAGCAGGGAGATGATGATCTCTGACAATAATCTTGATTTTAGCCTTGAATCTGGGAAGAGAGGAGGAATTCAAAGAATCGGGATGAGTTAGAGGAAATTCGAATATAGTCAATGGATTCTTCTTCTATCTTTTTTAGATCTGTATATGATTTTTGATACTCAGACAACTAATTATGTTTAAGATTAATTGTTTTCTTCTCTGAAATTTCTTATGGTGATTGGTGTCTCTAGTCAGAGTTAAGCTTGCATATTTGCTTTGTAGCGATCTTATGTGAATTGTAATGACAGTTTCCTTCTCATTGTTTTGACTCACTAGATTACAGAAATCCATGTTTCTTCATTATCAAAATACCCGACACAATGTAATTACTAATTCCTGAAACTGGATTATCTAATTCAGACCTGTCAAATATTTGAACTTTGTGGGGAAAAAAACTGGTTCAAACTTTGCCCATATTTTCCAATATCTTTTACATTCATTCTGTTGAATAAATTAAACTAGTTAGGAAGATGAGAGGGCTTTTCAGTTTGTTCTTGTTTTAATTCTACCTTTTGTATTTCATGCAAATAAACCCCTAGTTTTATCTTTAACTGAATGTTCCAAACAAGAAGATACAGAAATAAATGATCTCATATTTACTCATCTTAAAAAGGATTTTGCCCCCATTTTTTCACATAATAAGCAATTATTCTTGCAATTCCCCTTTACTACATTGTTACCTCTCTTAACGTGCCACCCAATACTACATAAAATACTATATTTCAAGTCTGAAAAACAAAATGCTTATGATATTAAAATAGGAATTAACACACAAAAAAAAAAAAAAACATTGCGGGGTAAAGTGGATGAACTGGTGTGTTTTTTTTTTTTTTTTAAATGGACTTAATATCTGATAGCCCCATTATCACTAATGGTTTATTTGAATGGGGGATTTTAAGTAGGGATTTTGTAGAAACCTAGGTAGATTTATAACATGATTTCTAACTAGTTTTCCACCAAATCCCTGGTCCTCACAAAATCCCTGCTTAAAATCACCCATCCAAACAAAACATAAGATATTTAGAGGCAGAGTTTACTTGCAGTACCAAAGTTTTTCTTCTTTAACTCCCTTATTATTCTTACACTTGTTTACACATGCTCGTGGGTGGGGCATGGAAATGGGCCAAAAGTAGAAATTGATTTTTTATTTATTTCTGATAATAATTTGTCGTGGATCCTCAACCCATTTTAACGAGTTAAAAGTTTTAAGAAACAATACGATTTTTTAACAGTGAAAAATACTATCCTCTCAAAACAGTAGAGACATCGTATGTACGACGTCTGATGACCTACAGCGATCTCGAATTGTGTCAAATCCGTTGGCGAAGTCCATATGTGGACTATGCAACCCCGCTCGCATCACAGATTCCCCAAAATATCCCCAAAAAGTCCCGAATCAGAGTAGCAGTACTCCTAATTCCAAACAGCACATATGTCATGAGATACAAGTTGTCTATGACATCATCTCGAGGAGATGCAATCCAAAGGATTTGACCTAGTACATTTCTAAGGTGGGTCCCTTTAGTAGATGGCTCTGGATTCTGGACTATCCTGGAAATATAAAAAGTTGCGCCTGAAACTATCACCTTTTTTTTTCCTTTCTCAAAAATTCAGAATTTCCGACCTTCTTATTTTTCATGGCTTCTTTTCATTGCTCGAATTAGAACAACGATCGTTTCGTCTGAAACAAAGATACAGAATTTTTTTATCTTAAAAGCCCTAACCCTAGAAAAAAAAATATCTGCATACATCAATGGCTAGAAGAAGTCTACCGATCCTAAAGCAACTCCTTCGAAGATCATCAGAATCTTCATCACCGTCTGATCTTCATCCTGTTCTTGGATTAGGTTTAAGATTTGAACCTAAGAGATCTGTTACTTACATGCCAAGGCCTGGTGATGGTGCTCCAAGACCTGTAACCCTAATTCCAGGAGATGGAATCGGTCCTCTTGTTACAGGTGCAGTTGAGCAAGTCATGGATGCGATGCACGCTCCGGTGTATTTTGAGAGATACGATGTTCATGGAGACATGACGAAAGTTCCTGAAGAGGTGATTGAATCGATCAAGAAGAACAAGGTTTGCATAAAGGGAGGATTGGCAACTCCGGTCGGTGGAGGTGTGAGTTCGTTGAATGTGCAGTTGAGAAAGGAACTTGATCTTTATGCGTCGCTTGTGAATTGTTTTAATCTTCCTGGTTTGCCGACGAGGCACGATAATGTTGATATTGTGGTGATTCGAGAGAACACAGAGGGTGAATACGCAGGACTTGAGCATGAGGTCGTTCCTGGTGTTGTCGAAAGCCTTAAGGTATTCTGCCAATTCGTTTCTTTTCATTTTTACCTTTTATTTCCAATTTTTGTGATTTTATGGGTGTTTTGTTCTTCGTTCACTGATAGGCCGAATATTGAGATGCATTGAGATATAAGAGTAGAACACTGGGGTTTTTAGGTTTTAGTTAATAAAATTTCACGAACTAGTGTGTCTAATTCACAATTCTATTGTCTACTGTGTGTTTTGTTATTTTTGTTTGAGAAAGATGTGTGTTTTGTATTTTTGTTTGAGAAAAATGTGTGTTTTGTTATTCGTTTACCAATAGTGCGAATTTGAGATGCATTGAGATATTAGAGTAGAACAATGGGGTGTATGTTTTAGTTTAAAAAATTTCAAGAACTAGGGTGTCTAACACTCCAACTTATATTGTTTTTGTGATTCAGTTTGTGGTTTTGTTATTCGTCCACCAATAGTGTACTTTGAGATGCATTTATGTATTAGAGTAGTTTTGTTATTCGTCCACCAATAGGGTACTTTGAGATGCATTTATGTATTAGAGTAGAAAACTGTGTTTTTAGGTATTACATCGATAATCATCTCATACACCATGACTACGCAAGTGAGTTGTTCCATTTCATCTCAATCGTGAACATTCCAACTACCAAGTAAATACTAATCCTGAGAACCAATTTCTTCATAAAACATCATTTGCTACTTTGACATGCTCCTAAGATGGATTCTTGGCAGTTCAGCTCTCCGCTTCGCAACCTTCCATTTTCTCCAACACCAGTCTGCCAGCAATGGTGCTAGTGGTTGGCAATACCGTGGCCAACAACAGATGGTAGCTATGGGTGTCATAAAGCCATGATAGTGTGATGCTTGAGGTTCTGAGAGAAGGATTGGTGGTGATGGTTGCTATCATCAGTGAAACGGGAAGGTGTGGGGGAAAGGAACAAGTTATATTGTGTTTTTTTTAGAACAAAAAAAGAATGAGAAAGAGAAGAAGGGAACTTGTTCCTTCGGTGGAAGGGAGGCCCAATAAAAGTAAATGGAGAATTAAATCAAATTAAAATGCATAGAGATGATGAAAACCTTTTTTATCAATAAAAAAAAGAAGATGCTGCTATGAGAGACCTTGTTCATCTTCCACGTCACATGACTTAATGGCCTGTGATTTATGGTTTGGTATAGTGCTTAAAGCTAGTTGGCAATATGTGTGCAATTGCAAATTTGATATAACTTGTTACCGAATTGCCATTTCCCTCTATATGTAGTTGCTGAATGCATCCCAATCTATGTAATAATGGTACAGGTACAAGGTGTCGGACTCGGTGGGTTGGAAAAAAGCCAAAACGTGGAAACAACCGTACACATACATATATTCTTGTCTCAGTTATTGTGTGCCTTAATTGTAGTTATAATTTGTACTTTTAGAACCTTAACATTATTACATAATACACTCAAGACATTAACCTAGATTGATATATTATGTTCTAACAGAATTATGTGCAAGTACACACAAACTATACACACAACATCTAACATTTTTATGTGCAAGTACCCGCCGAAGTGTCCACAAGTGTTGGGCATGAGTGTCGGTCTTGACACGTGTGTACACGGCAAAAATCCAAAAAAGTGCCGTGTCTTAAATAGATCCCAATGGTTTCTTTATTTTCCTTCATTATTAGTTTCTAACATAACTAGATACTTTTTTAGTGTTTCCTGTTCAGCTTGACATGTTGAAGACATGCATATTGTGACACATTCCAGAACGCATCCTGATACGTGCAGGAACTTTGTTTTTATTAACTGTATGAAATGAAAATGATTTTAAAATAGGCTGGTTATTCCATCTTCAGACATGCTTATTAAGGTGTTGAGCGAAATTCTCGTCATTTTGTAATCTTCCCTGTAACAAATCTAATCCTATTTTTCAAATTATCAATACCGTTATCGTGTAGAATTTTTACCTTTAAGCCTCATATAGTCATATAAGTGTTTTCTTAGCTCATCGTATAAAGAGATCCCTTATCTAAATATGACGATAATATTATACTTTGTATGTATGAACATCTTCATCATCATGTATCTGTAACATACATCAACTTGTGTCTGTATCTCTGTTACATAGCCGAATGCTGAATAGAGTTTTTAGTTTTTCAAATACTTAAAAGTTGCTCATGTAAGAATTATTTTCAGATTTATAATATCAAAATATATTAGCTTCTGATACAAGCTGTTTTGCTAGGTAATTACAAAATTCTGTTCTGAACGTATTGCAAAATATGCCTTCGAATATGCTTATCTTAACAACAGAAAGAAGGTAACGGCCGTGCATAAGGCCAACATTATGAAGCTTGCGGATGGTTTATTCTTAGAATCCTGTCGTGAGGTTGCTACAAAGTATCCAGGAATACAGTATAACGAGATTATTGTGGACAATTGCTGCATGCAACTTGTGTCAAAGCCTGAGCAGTTTGATGTCATGGTATGTTACTTTACTAATTAAATAATGTTTCTGTTCGTTTTTAGTTCATCTGCTGTTTCCAGGTTTTTGAAGCTTCCTTTTTTTGGTTGAACTAGGATCGACTGTGTTTTTGTTGCATTGTTTTTCTTTCCCTGACTAGCCTTGCAATCTTTTCTTTCATCTTTTTCATATTTCTGCATTTGTATACTTTTCAAACTCTTGATGTAATATGATCTGATATTCTTCTGGGACAATCAAGGGAATAAGAGGGTTTAAGTCCTATTCTGTGGGAATATAAATAACTACACCCATTAGCAGTTGTAAATTTGTAACTCTGAATTCTATAATATATATTAAACCAACAGCCCAAGACATGGGTTTTTGCTGTGTTTATCCTTTAAGTCAATATATCTAAGGGATAAAAGTGTCTAATCACAATCTTTAAGAACCTCCAACTACCCACTATCTCTAGGAATTTGTTAAACCACCCATGACCCACCTGTTATGATGGTTCCTTGACCACCATGATCTGATGGGATAATTATCCAACTGAAAACAAGTGGTTTCAGCTCCTTCGAGTTATTCCATGTTCATGTATGCCATTTGGATCTGGAAATTCCTTTGTTTCTTTAGACATGTTTTTGGGGATTGATTGTTTATGGGTCATTAAAGTCCAAATCTAACATTTCTAAAATGACACCCTGGAGCTGAAGTCTAGATTAATGTGTATAAATATGTACCAGCATTTTATTTGGGGTTTTTCTGCAGTAGTTGTATTAGACACTTTGTATGTCTCAGAAACCAACACACGAGTCAGTCTCCTTGTACATAATTAAAATCCTATTCATGTTAGCTTGTGTTGCCTATAGTGCGCTACTGCTTACTTGTTTATGTTTTGCAGGTGACACCAAATCTATATGGCAATCTAGTGGCAAATACAGCTGCAGGTATTGCTGGAGGCACTGGTGTCATGCCAGGAGGTAGGACAAACAAAATTCTCTTCAATTTGTTTTTGAGTTAATCATTGGTCTTGCTGACCCGATAACCGCAGCTTAGGTACTCTCATTTGCTTTATCTACGTAGTGTAGTTAAGCATGTTTTTCTCAAGATCTAAAAATAGATTTCCTTCTTGGGGTGTGGTTCTTAATGGAGTGAAGTCAACTCAATTTTGGTTCTTCTAGTGCTAAACCAATTCTTTTAGACCGTTTTCTTCAGTTCTTCTGAGTACTTGGTGTTGACAGATGTAAGATGGCTTCATGTAGTACATTTAGTTTCAAATTTACGTTTAGGGTCAACTGTTAATACTAAAGAAACTAAATGGATCACCCCTTCAAACAAAAAAAGAAACTAAATGGATCACATTAGCTGATTTATCTTACTACTCGATGCGGCAGCTGTACATGCCACATCAGCTAATGTGGTAGTTGTGGTCCATACTTTTCATCCTTTCTTTTTCTTAACTACTACTGGTTGATGTATAGTATTTTCGTGAAAAAGAAAAAAAACCAAAATATGGGCCACAGCTTCCATATTAGCTGATGTCACATTTACACATCAGCTGCCACATCATATTCCTTTTCTTTTCTTTTCTTTTGTTGTTTTTTCCAATCTGTTATAGTTATGCATTTATATGCATACCTTTAATTAGTATAGTATTCCCGTGGTTGCCCTGCAGAAAACCCACCATCGTAATGACAACCATGGTATTTGCAGGAAATGTTGGCGCAGATCATGCTATTTTTGAGCAAGGTGCTTCGGCTGGCAACGTGGGAAACGATAAGTTGGTGGAGCAGAAGAAGGCAAACCCAGTGGCCCTGCTTCTATCATCTGCCATGATGCTGAGGCATCTCCAATTCCCATCATTCGCTGATCGGTTGGAGTGTGCAGTTATGCACGTAATCTCAGAGGGCAAGTACCGGACCAAAGATCTTGGTGGAACCAGTACCACCCAAGAGGTAGTTGACGCTGTCATAGCTGCTCTTGACTAACTGAACAATTCCCAGCCCAACCTGGCTCTTCCCTGTTATGATCTTGTGGGGCCAGAGACTCATATAAAGGCCCTTTCTCTTGCAGAGTATATGATTTTTCTTGTTTTGCTTATAGTAGTATTATAACTGGTTAAGGCTCCACCTCCTGGTTGAAGTCAAATCAGACACCGTGAATTTTTGTTCTTTTTTTTTTTTTTTGAAATAATTGAAACTGAGTCCTCATTCAATTATGAGTCATTCGGAGTGCTGAAATAAGAAGCCTCTAAACAAAGTTAACGGAATCCACAGTTTTTGTAATTCGTACGTGGGATCTCAAGGCAATTATTTTCATTTTGAGATTCAGGTGTAAACATCTGTTTATGTTCCGTTGTGAAATAGAATTGGGGTTCGACTTTGATGGACTTGCAGATTTGTGCAAGAGATAATCTAATTTGATTTTGGTGGGTCTCTAGCGATGCTTGTAAAGGTGTAGTAAAGCTCAAGATGGAATTATGTAACAATGAACCTGCTGCGCAAAGGTTCATTTCCCTGTCTCAAGCTGAACCAACGTTAAAGAAACATATGCTGGTCTGTAACACACCAAAAACGTAAATGCCAGAAGTCTAAAACCTAAAAAGCAGGTCGCCCAACTAGTGAAACTAGTTTTGATACGTCTAATTTGATATCTTTTATAGTGTGTTTGGATGCAGAATTCATGTTTCCCTGGGAAACATGAGTCCTTGGAAATATGAATCCCTAGAAACATGAATCCTTTGGTTTGTTTGGCAACCATAAAAGAATCCATGGATTCATGAATCCTTGGAAACTTGAATCCTTTGGTTTGTTTGGTTACCATTTAAAATCCAAGGAAAATCTCTATTTTGTTGTTTTAATTTTGTGGGGTGTAATCTACATTGAGTTGGGTGCATACATAGTGAATCCTTAGTTTAGAATTCCAGCAAATTCTAAGGGGGGAGGTGGGACTCCTTAGTTTAGAATTCCAGCAAATTCTAAGGGGGGAGGTGGGACTCCAAAACAGGGATTTGCTGGAAAACATGTTTCTCTGGGAAACAAGTTTCCAGGGATTCTTGGCAGCCAAACAGACCAGAAAAACATGAATCCCTGGTCCCCACTGAATCCCTACCTTGGAATCCCCCATCCAAACAAACCATTATATTAGAAACTCCTATTCTGTCTCAGCAGTGAGAGCTTGTCACAGATAGTCAGATATGATGACCTACCTGGTGAGGAGAACACTGAAATCAACCTTTGGATCATCTCTTTGCGAGCCTCACAAAAATGGCGGTGGCATTAGGAGAGATATTGCAACACTAGCAACACACTTTCTATGGAGATCACATTGAGATGATTCAAATGCTAATTTTTAGTGAGGGCACTATGTAGATTGTAAATTTTTTATGGGATGAAAATTTTTGGAATAATTTATTTTCTGTTATGATGATCCACAGGTGAGGAGAACATCCTCACTAAAAATTAGGCCTTGAATCATCTCCATGTGAACCTCTTGAAAAGTGTGTTGCAATACTGTTACAATAAGGTATGTTGCAACATCCCTCCTCTAAACAATCTCTTACATATTTCTAAAAAACAATGGATCAAATGATCCATCTCATAATTGAGCCATGAATTAGTCATGGTTGTAGAACCGAGATAGAGATGAGTCAAGGGTTGATTTTGACGAGGATGTTCTCGCCACGTTGAACATCATATCCTGAAATCATCCCATATGCAAATTTTAAACATCTTTATTTAGTGTTAATTTCTAATTATTTTTTTATGAGAGAACATGCCCATGGGAAATCAGTTCTTAGATTATGGTCATTTATAAGATGGGTTATTTGATCCCTTCTTTTCTAAGAACTAGGTATATCGCCATGCTTCCGGCATGGCTTAATACCTCGTAATTAAGGTTTGGAAAAAAAAATTTAAAAAAGGGTATTCCAATTATTTAGCTCTTTATTTAAGTAGAATAAAGATTGTGGAAATTTTGGTCATTTACTATGGCCACGGGACACATCCGGTATTTCTTAAAAGGTGAAGGACAAACTTGTCTCAAAAACCTTAAAGGACCAAGGACAAACTCGACTATTTGCAAAAGTGAATTAGTTGAATAAGTCGCAGCCGTCAGATCGATTCATATCGGTTTGCAGGTGATGAAATCGTGAATGTCATTTGTCCCCCTGACACCACCCCATCCCCCTTTATTATATCGTAATTAAGGTTTGCGAAAAAAAAATTTAAAAGAGGGTATCCCAGTCAATTATCTCTTCATTTAAGTGGAATAAAGATTGTGGAAATTAATTGTTCATCTCCTCACCACCACCACCATGCGACTCCACCGTCAAGTGTAAATTAGGTGTAAATAAATAACTGTGGCCAAGGAACATATTCGGAATTTCATAAAAGAACAAAAGGTTATTTTGGTCATTTACTATGACCATTCGACACATCTAGTATTTCTTAAAGGGCGAAGGACAAACTTGTCTCAAAAATCTTAAAGGGTTAAGGACAAACTTGTCTATTTGCAAAAGTGAATGGGTTGAATAAGTCGTAGCCGTTGGATGAATTAAGTGGATCGTCATTGATAAGTCGTAGCCTTCGGATGGATTAAGTAGATCGTCATTAAAATTGTGAGTAAGGCATTTCAGTAACTCAACATAACTTGGTGGATTGAAACAGAGCCGTTGATGGAGAATTAAAAAAAGATTCTTTCTTATGTTTTAGCCGTTGGCTATACATAAACAGAAACCGTCTTGTTTCAACCGTCGATGCTATCTTTTTTATACCGTACTGTTTTAACATATAGATTATTATGTAGAGCAATATAAAACACTGTAGAACTATTTGGAAGACAATAGAGACAATATATTTTTGGTGAAGATTCTAGTTGTAGCACTCCAAAATTTTATTAGTGTATGAGATCTACACTTAACATAATTAAGTTAGTAACCCAATATTTTTTATGGACTTGGGCATGAGTCTATGAGATTAGATGGTCTAACCCAATATTTGTGTGATGGACTTGAGCATAAACATGAATCTATAATTAAGTGGGCTAGGCCCTTCTTTATTTTCTTTGGGTTAAAACAACCCAACATGTTATATATTAGTTCTAAAATTCGTATTTATGTCTGTCAGTATACTTTGGACCCAGTTTTGGACATCTTATGCTCCGAATTGAGCTTGGGCTATTTCTAATGAAGGTGTAGCTCTTTGAATCTAGTTTTCAGAATAGTATGTTTGTGATATTTGGACTTACGATCTGTGAGTTATGGTCATTACAGTAACTACATATAGTTAGTTGTAGACTAACATTAAGGAATAATGTTTGTTCACTCAAAACTTTTGATTTAGACCACAAGATCATTTTGATTGATACATGTCTTCATATCATTAAACAAGGGGCATA
>MVGT01000185.1:439410-474061 GCA_002174775.1 Macleaya cordata | reverse complement strand
TTTGTTTATTAGATCATGAAATCTATTTAAAATTGTATTTTATGATGGAATAGTGTGGTGATTTAAGATCTAATGCAAGATAAAATGTGGTGAATATGAAAGTGAGATGATTTGATAAAATCAATGGTCAGTAAGCCTTAATGGCTTTCCACGAAAATGTGGTTCCCGCGGAAGACGATTCTTGACAATCGTGGTTGGCTCACCGGAACAAGCCCTGACTGGTAAGATTAATTAAAAACATTAATATGATATTTGTGACAGTTCATACATAAATAAAAACATGGCTAAAAGGCCCTGGAAAACACAAACAGCAAAGGTTTTGTGAAATTTTAGTAACACTGCAGAGTTTTCAGCAACACTTTTAACTGAAAAACGTGGTTTCTGTTGTTGCATATGTTTTGTTGCATTTTTAAATGTGTTTTCTCATTCATACATGTTTGAATCTATTATTTTTTATTAGTTTCCTACTGAGCTTGCTCACCCCGATAATTTTCGCCCCACAGAGTTCGAGGAGGGTGTTGGAGCATAGATCGTGAAATTGACGATCGTGGAAAGACTTATTTTCTAGCATAATTTGTAGGTATGTTTAATTTGTTTGATCACACTACTTTATGTATTATATCACAGGGATTATGGGATGCTTTAAGTTTTATTTTGGTTTTGGAGAATGGTTTTATATGTTGGAAATGTAATTTTTCAAGTTTGGTTTTGAACTCAAAATCTAATAGTACTTGGATATTTGAATTGTTTCTCTTAATTCTGAGATCGGAATGATGTTCCGTCAGTTGAATTATTTTCATAATAAACTCTATTATTTTCTCCTAAAATTTCATAATTTTTGGATTACTTATAATCTAGTTTTAATAGGGTAAAACATCATATCAGGTTACTGAATTTCTGCTGTCAGTGCAAATAGACCTCGTTACAGTTAATTTTACAGTATGTTATGATTTCCAAATTAAAAAACTTTCTTCTGTGATATTTTAGATCTGTTTATCTATTTTCGTTTAATTTTAGAATGACTTAAAAATAATTTAAGATGAATTATTTATGTATAAAATAACAGACCTGATTTAGATTCTAGACAGATTACTATATGTCCAAAATACCTATTAGTTTGCATAAACCTTTTGATTTACTTTAGTCAAACTTAATTAACTATGAATTAACTTTTAACTACTCTTTTAAGTTAATTTTGTTGACCTATTATGGTTGGATTGTATAGAATAGAGAAAAAGAATTACCAATTTTTGTTCTTACAATGCCTATAATTACGTATCCTTCTAATAATTTTCTTTTCAAGTTTTATGATTTGAGTTGGATTATAAGATTTGAAAAGTGGGGTGTTACACTAGTAAACTTTACGTAGACATCTTATCATTGCCACATCGCAATTGTTCATAATCTTAAGCATCCATTTGACCCCTAATGCCTCTAAATATCATTTACATAGGGGTGCTCAAGTTGTAAGCCATATGAGTTCTCAGTATCTCTTACTATCTTCTGTGAGCTCTTTTTGTTTGCTTTTAATTAAAAGATGGCATTTGTGTGCAAGTTCTTTTAACTTCTCTTTTGTAATTTTCGGACCTTTTCTTACATGTGTTAATTAATTTTGTCCTTGCCATGATATTAGTTAAAGAAACCATGGTAAATGACTAATATAAAAACTTAGGTTTTTGTTACGTGTTTTTTTTTTAGTTGTTCATATTATTGTTTTAAGATTTAAAGCATATAATATATTAGCAGAATTAGAACTATGTATTTAAGTAATTTGACTTTTAAGATCTACACGTAGGTTGGGATAAAAAAATTCTAAGGCGGTGGAGAAAACTGAAAAAAAAAATAATGAGAGTAAATAAAATTCATGTAAGACCCACTCTTATTCCTGAGCACCAACAGTTCGTTATTCCCTAATCCCAGTTGAATGCAATGACGCTTACTATTCAGAAGTATAACAAGATTCTATTTGAAAGAGAACAATTGAAAAATTAATCCAATTTTTTTCACAAGGCGAACTAAAACACTTTAGAAGGGGATTCGCCAGCACAATTCACCAAGACATTTAGTGCAATCAACAAAAAAGAGGATGTGCTACTGCGAAAACAACTCATGTCCTTGTTTATAATCAAAATTGTTTACATATGTCATCTGAGTAAAAGGACTACCTTGATTAAGTGAAGCGGGAATAAATGAAATGTTGAACCTTGTGGGATGGCTTAGATACAAAAATCAAAAAAAATTGTAATAAGTATGATGCAAATATAGTGGAAGTGATTATAGAAATAAAAAGTAACAAACGGTGAGGTGTTGTATTTAAGTTTACCAAAAAGTGGTATGCCATTAATAGTATCTTTTACCTTAGAAACTTGTATACTGTATCTACCTAAATTAGGGCGTAATCAACAATTTGCTCAAATGAAACTGATAAAAAGAACGAGTAGTGCTACAATGCACGCATTTTTGGGGGGATTTACATTCCTCCCTGAGGTGGACGGTGATCCGTGTCTTGAAGTTTGGGGAAGACGGAACTCGAGGATGTGATTCAAATCACGAGGTGATAATAGCCTTACGATGGGTTTGGGGGAAGAAAATCCCCCAAAATATGCGTACGTTTTAGCATTTCTCAAAAAGAACTATGAAAATGTGTCCCTTACTGCTGAAATGGCCTCTTGTATGTTGGGTTGCCATGTCAATTTAAAAGATATGCACTATATTGCTTCTTGTATGTTGAGTTTGCCACTTTCTGTTATAATAATTTAGTGTAGGATTGTAGTTGCTCAAAAACAATGCTTTGGACTTAGCAACAAATTAGGATTAGGGTTCATCTTATCAAGGTTGACCATCTTCACAACCCTAACCCTGATTTATAGTTTTATAACGGGGTCAGTTTTTCTATCCTAACCTAAATATTTGACTGAAGTTTACATATAAAGAAGGCATCGAGTTAGGTTTAGTGTTGACTCTGTTATGACAGGTCACAAATGTTCAATCCTAACCCTAACTCGTTCAGCCACGGATCAAATTGAGGTAAACGAGTCGAAGTTGGGGTCGACCATCGAGGCCAGGTTAAGTTTTTGCAAGGTTCAAACGCCTTGAATCAATTGGGCCAAGGCCCTAACAGGCCAACAAGTGGTCTTTGTAACAGATCGAACATGCCTGGCCCGAGCAAGCCCAAGGTACGTTGGGTTTATCTTGAAACAACAATGCAAAAACAATACGAGTTGTTTTATAGGCACCCTAAAATCTTATTGGCAGGCCCGGTTATATTCACCCCTGAATTTGCATTTGTTGTTGGTAGGACCCGATCTTATTGGCACCCCCACCCCCAATTTGAAATCCAATTTTTTAGTTTCAAAACTACAAAATATGTTATGAAACATATAGGAATATTGGAAAAGGAACTGATTGATGGTTTTTTGGAGGATTTGAAGACCCAATGCCCTCTTCAGTCATACGGGGAAGAAGCTTTTGCATGATAAAGTAGTTTGACCAAGAGATTGCTACTAGTAATTGTGGAGTCAAACTAAATTGACCAAGTCCAACCTAATGGACCTGCCAATAACATTTCAGGAGTTGCCTTCAAAATTTCTCAAACAATAAACTAGCAAGGATTATCAAGAAGAAAACAATGAGAGAGAATGGAACAACCAACAATAATTCTAATTTATCATAAGAGGGAAGTTATTGCACCCCCTCTTAGAACGCCCCCTCCTATGGGGCCCACATACGATGCATCCAAGAGCTGATTTTTTTATGAGATGTTCTTCTCAATATGTATATCATCATATTAAAAAATCAGTCTGTTCTAAAACTTTTAACTCCCTCAAATTACTTATCAAAAATTGATAACTATTTGACCCCTCAAATAGTTACTAAATAGTTACTAATTTTCAAAGGTTAATTTGAAGGGGTTAGAAGTTTTAGAACGAATTAATTTTTTAATATGATGATATACATATTGAGAAGAACATCCCATAAAAAAATCAGCCCTTATATGCATCGTATGTGGGTCCCACAAGAGGGGGCGTTATAAGGGGGCGTTCTAAGAGGGGGTGCAATAACCTCCCTCTTATCTTAATATTATGTTGAATTCAGCCAGAGCCTCATTTTTAAGGCTTTCATAGCTCATACTCATAATCAAGATTCACCTTTCTTGCATCCAAACTACAAGAAGAAGAGATCACAAAAAGAAACAAAAAAGTGACCCAAAGAGCTCTCTCTTAATAGAAGAAGTTCTGGATTAATTAGGTATGGATTCACTACAAGGTCACAGACTCACAATCAACAGCCAATATTCTTGCATCTAACTTCTATCTACAACCCTGAGTTAATATTTCTCAGATGATACAAAGTAATACAACCACCATGACATTGATCAGAATCAAATGTGTAGTCACCTGATTTGGAAATGCTTGAAACTGGGTTTCGCTCTAACTGTCATTGCCATACGTTCAGGATGGCCTCTGGACCCCCAGGACCTATCGTTCATGTCTGAGACTGCTGGTTCTGCATCCTCTTGTGCCTGTAAATCTGAATTGATCTTTCTCCTGCGTTGATTGTGGCCAGCTAACCGCTTCCTGCAACTTCTTTTGGTGTCATCAAATTGTGATATGTCATGAAATCTGCATCACAAATTCAAAGCAAAACCAACAAGTTCTTGAACAAAAATGCACATAGATAGAGATACAAGGTGGCCGAATAACCCATAGTCCAACAAATCTCTAGGGTTGCAATACAATAGTACCCTTAGGATACCTATGTTACAATGATGCTCTAACAGCCCTCTCCGATGCCTCATACTACGTCCCCCTCACTCAAAAACTGAAAAAGACAAACTACTGAATACGATACATCGATCAGAAAAGAGTAATACTTAAATACTGAAACCAATACGTTTAATTAGTAACAAAAAAGGCAAAAGTCATAATGCAGTTGTTTTCAGTTTTTTTACGTAATAAGTATATATATATATATCCAAGGAAGCTCTCATCTCATAGCAGAACTATATGTGATTTTGGAAGGCAATGCCAAAATTCTATCTGGAGTTAGGCCCTTTGAAACCTGGAGAAACGAAGACCTGAGAGAATATATCGATAAAATCTCTGCTCATTTTGTTATCTGTAATAGGTGTTTTGTAGGAAAAAAAAGACAAATGAAACTGCTTGTTTTTTTACCAAGATGGGTGGTAGATCCTCTCACCCACTTACTGGGCAGGAGTCCCCCATTAGATTGCCCTGTATCTCTCAGCTTAATGTTGCAAACACTACCACTGTTCCTAGTTTGGTTTATGATATCTAAGTGCTCATTTTCTTTTATAATAATAATAATAAATAAAAAAACATTAACACATAAACTGATTAATTGAATATGAAGCAACAAGTATGCCCTAATTAATCAATTTTCATACATCAATTAATTGAATGAGAAGCAAATTGCAAGACCAGCCCAGCAACAATGAACTAATTCATCACAAAATCAAAGAGACAAAAAAGAACCCCAAATTTAGTGAGCAAGCTATGGTATTATTTGTACAGCAATATGCACGCCACAATGATCCAGGAATTAGTTACCAGAAACTAAAGTACTACCCAAGTTGCTTATGACCTATGCCACAACTCAAGTTTCAACTTCATTCTTGCTCGTGATCAAAAATGGGATTGACTTCTTGTAACATGATTTTGTAAAGTGTCAATTTGTTTCCACCAGGTAAACTTCCTCCAAAGATAATTTAAGCATAAACTGAGTTGTTTTACTTTCTCTCTCATGGTGGCTTTTGGTCAGAATTGTCTCCACATAACATGATTTTCCAACAAATACATACAAGAAAGAGCAATAAATCGTAGAGTGTACCTGCTACATTGCTGGCAATACCTCTGGGCTGCGCCACCGATTGAAACGACCACCGCCTTGGCGTGCTGCTCACACACCTTATGCCGCCGGTGATACCGCCTAGCTCCCCCCAAGTCTCGGTCGCAGTTGTCTACCTGACAACAAAGCCTTGTCTGAGAGCTTAATGATGAAATTGAAACCCCCTTTCTCTCTCCAGAAAACCTAATTACAACTCTCTTTCTCCTCCTTTCCTCCTCTTCTTCCACCTCCTCCTCCTCGTCTCCTCCATCATTTTCTCCTTCTTCTTCATTCTCATCCTCATCCTCTTCTTCGTCTTCGTAAAATTCATGTTTCTTCATCTCTCTCAACGATCTCTTCACCATTGAAGCAAAAAAGACCAGCTCCAAANATATATATATATATATATATATATATATATATATATATATATATATATATAGAGAGAGAGAGAGAGAGAGGAGACTATCCTCTGTAACAACCCACGAGAAAGAGCAAAAGAAAGAGACAGGTAGGAGGACTGGAGAGAAAGAGAAAGAAAGACTGGAACAGAGAGTCAAGCAGATATATTCCTTTCAGGAAATTAATTAAACCTATAAACAAAAACTATTATATACTTAGGACTTTTTTTGTTGACTTTTTTTTCTATCTAATAGTCGCCATGAGAGCTCTGCAATTTTACTGCAGAACTCTCTCTTTCTCTCTCTGTTTCTTTCTCTCACATCATTAGAACCTCTTCCCGTCTTTCTGTGTTCATTATACATAGAGGAAGAGAGTCAACAGACTGAAAGAGTGAGAAAAAGGGGTAGAAAATGACCAAGGCAACATTCATGGTTGCAGGTAGCAGAGCAGCAAGGAGAGGACTTGTATATAACAAGAAGATACACTACACTAGTCAGTCCAGTCTAGTCACCCAGAAACCCTCCAGTTTTCAGGGGGAAATTAATAAGGGTATTTTGACACTTTTCTATCTGAACAATTTTTCTATTTTTTATTTTAAATTACAAGAAGAATGGTTTTTTTTTTTTTTTGGATACCGGATCATTAAAGAAACAAACCGAGCCGCCAGGTGATTTATGGGTTGGTAGGGACCCACCAAATGAGCTCGTAACCACTGACGTCATTTTGTACCTGGGCCCACCCTTGTCTTTTTATGACGCCCAGGGACAGATCTTTTTTAGTATAATGAAGGGATTTGATCCACACAAAAGGTTTCCAGGATCCAGATTAATAATAATCATCAGAATAATAAAAATAATCATCTGTATAAGATATTTGAACCATTAAATTAGGGATTTTGTTTTTGTGTTTTGTTTAGTTTCATAAGGTTGTCCAAATAGGCTGATTTTTTTATATATATGTTATTTATACTATTTGGATCATATTTAAAAAAATCAGCTCAATCATCTAGCATCCTCTAACACAAGGAACACTTAATTTAGACTTTAATAATATAAATGAACGGCTGACATTTAAAGTGATTTGTTTTGTGGGCTAGATATTTCTGATTGAGCTGATTTTTTGTGTACATCTTATAAATAATGATAATATTATGTTTACAAAAATTCAGCTGATTTGAAGACTTATAACTTGTAAAAAAAAATCCTCCAAAAATAACCTTATCAAGGGCACACGTTAACAAGACCCTTAAATTAGAAGGATACTTTGCCAAATATATTAAAATGCTTAATGTGTGTCCAATAATGAATCTTGTAAGACTCACATCCAAAGGGCCCACAGAATTTGAACCATATAATTGAAATTCAAGCTGAATCTGGGGCTACTAGGATAAAAAATAAATAAATAAATAAATAACTTTGCAATTGTATCTCAATCACATTCAATAAAACAAGTTGACATCAAAACTTGGTTGTCAGAATTCAATTTACCACCTAAAAGAAACTAGCAGGCATACCTTCCTACTACTTAAATATTATAACACACCAGAAAGTGATTCATTGTTGGAACTTGGAAAATTCGAGTTCATGCTGGTTCAAGAGAGAAAAAGGGAGGAAGAAAATCAAAGTACAATAATCATCAAAGATGATCATACAGATAAAACATTGTGAATTCATTTCCAGTCAATGCACTAGGAATCCTATATCTTTCCACTACTAATCAATGTGAAGGATAAGAAGTACAAGCCACCAATTTTTGTTACAGATTTTAGGTTGTATAATACAAGATGAAATCAACTATTTGCTGCTTATCTTCCACGGTATGATACAGGATTAGATATGATCAATTGGGATTCGTGTACAAACATTCATATACTGTGGTGATTCATGTAGATAAAATACATACAAACAGAATTTGAGAGAGAGAGAGGTGATCCAAGTCCTCATCTGTGTTGAGTTGAAAGTGGGCCATGTGTTCTTTTCATTAGCCGCCCCTTAGGTGTAATTTTTCCATCTGAAAGTACGAAACAAAAAGAAAAATGTGAATCAACTGTGCAAGGAGCAAACAGAACCATCCAAGACAGTGGATTAACAAAAGGATTGATCTAAATATCATCACTAAAACAGATATAAATTAGAAAAACACGTATGTTTGTCTGGGATATCTGACACACCATCGTGGGGCATGTAAGGAGATGAGCCAAAAGCTGAACTCTGGGGTGGAGATCATCCTCAAAAAAAAAAATAATAATAATAATAATAATCAGCCCATCTGATATTTAAGTGGATTAGAAGTTGGAAGCATCTGCACCCTCTAATTCACAATTAGCATTTTGTAGAGTTTGAATTTCAGAAGGCGCTGATTTTACTTTTGAAAGGAAGAAAGAATGAACGGGTTGACTTTATCCTCACCAGAATCAGTTATTGGGTCATTTTTTATATAGACCCCTTAGTAGTATATGCCGAAGTAGAGGCATCAAATTCATTTATTAATACACAGTTAGTATAAATAGAAAAGGAGATTGGCAGTCCACCTGAAATGGGTATCGTATAATTTGAACATGGTAGTGCAAGCATGCAGTTTGCTTTTTCCTGAAAATGCTTTTCGTTTTATGAAAATGAATTGAGTAGCTGCTTCATGTATCTCAGAGCAGAACGCAGCATAGCTCTAGCTTTCTTATCTGGAGTCACCCCAGATAATATCATTTCTTCATAAACAGCCGGAACCTGGTGCACCAAGCACATCAGTGAATATTAATCTCATGTAATGCTTAACTAAGTCAAGTTAGCAGCACAGAAAGAACACAAGGTCAGGACAGTTAAAAGTATTAGTCACCAGTTCTAGTAGCAGACTTGCTCGACACAATATCACAGGGTAGAGAACACAGCTTGTTAATATTTCAGGTTTGAATGCTCATCTTTTATCGTGCGAATTCTGAACCATTTACGTTACTTTTTTTTTATGAGTACTTTACTTTTCAGATAATGTGGACAAAAAATATTCATGTTCACATTAAGCTATATCAGTCCTTTTAATCAATAGGTATTGAGAGATCCAAATAGCAACTTGAAATTGAAGTTGCCAATCAAATGCAAGGAACTCTTTATCACAAAAACTGTAACTTGGTAACAGTTAAGGCCTTACAAAGATGTTTGAGAAAGAAAAGGTACAGACAGCACACAATACTCAACAGCATCCAGAAACACCTTTGGATCAACTCAATCGAGTAGTCCACCAAACCCAGTTCAAACAACATAGCCTACTAAAATCTTCGACCAGCTTAAAGGTATTTAACTTGTCAACTATATTTTCCAGTATCAGCCCTAAAATATCTTTTACATGCTACCAAGGTGAACATACTACGAGTACGAAAAAGAGATAACAGTACACTATCTCCGAAAACTCCCTGACGCGATAATAAACAGAGTTTAAAAAGGGAGATTTTGTTGCACATTTTAGTTCATAAGTTTAAGAAGAATAGGATTTTCTACCTTTTCAAACTTCTCAACACGTACTAGAGCTTTCATGAGGGTAGTATATGTCACAACATCTGGCTTCAAGTCCTATGGTTACAAGAAACAAAATAGAGATTAAGATGGCATGGCAAAGATTATGTAAAATAAATCAAAGAAACAACAACAGCATCTTGAAATTTAGCAGTCAAGAACTCACATTTTCCCTCATAAACTGCAACACGGCAAAGGCTTCAGCATCCCTTCTATCCTCACCGAAGGCATTAATTAATGAGTTTAAAACTTGAACATTAGGTTTAAATCCATCAGCTCTCATGATCCTAAATGCATTTACTGCTTGTTCAGATAAACCCTGTCAAATATCGGAGGAAAAACAGTATTAGTTAATGTTCTCCGCACAAATATTAATGTCAGAAAACCACGGGTGCGCTAAACAGAGAAAGGTAACTACGCTTCGAAAGAGATGGGGTCCATTGAGAACAGGCTTTCGGTAATTGATCACGGGGTAAGCTAATGATCTGCTAATTTGCCATCAAACTAAGATACCTTGGATGACCTTGTATTGGCTACTATTTCCTTGGTCATTGGACGTTCATAAAAACAAACTCACCATGGTCATTAGGCCCTTAGGTGACTAAAACAACAGCTCAGCAAGCTTGAGTAGTTAACTCCAAAGCATGCTGTAGTTCACAGGAAAAAGTGTGGTTCCTCACCTCTTAGCTTCACATCAATTGCAGACCCTCAATGAGCTTGAGCTTGTACAAGTAATGAGTTGACTACTCCATGAGCCACTTTCAACAGCTCCAACCAACTTGGTGTGATCCTAAACATCCGATCAATGAATCTTTGGACTGTTCCATACAGTTTCTTGCCAATCCAAAAGAAAAACTAAAAGAAGTGATCAATCAGAAATGTAGGATTGACCAGTGCGTTGTTGTCATCGCAACCCAAGCCCTAGATCTATTGGAAGATCCCAACTGGTTTCCCAGTGAAGTGAGACATCATAGTCATTGTGCTATACCCAGCTATCCTTCCTGATTGAAATATGCCCATACTAAAACTACAGAGCCATTTGCATTACAAATCTACAGGATTGAGCCCATTACTCAGGGTACCATTTTGAACATCAACTCAGTAAACGATAAATCATAGATACTTTCTTCTTCCTTCCTACGTGAATGAAAAGCATACCCATGCAACTGAAAACTTGTTATCTTATGCAACATTAGCAGATTAATCAAAACATTTAAGGGAAAATATATTGGTAAGAGGTCAATTAAGAAGATAATGATATAAAAGAAGCTAGCAGCACTATTATCAATTCAGATTCACGTAAGGAAAGAAAGAAACCATACCCTTTGTGCATATCCATTGATCAAAGCATGGTACATAGTTGGAGATGGCTTTAAGCCAGCAGATTTCATGACATCTAAGCACTCAATTGCGTCCTTAAACCTCCCCGATCGCCCATAAATATCGATCAGTGTGGTGTAAGTGATAACATTTGGTATCAAACCTTGGCTCTGCATCTTCCCCAACAAGCTCTTAACCTCATCCCACTTCTCCTGTTCCCCCAAAGAATTAATCATAATATTATATGTAGTGGTACAAGGTGAACACCCACTCTCTTGCATTGTCTCAAAAAGCTCCTCAGCCATTCCATGGCGCCCTGATTTTCTATGACAATCAATTAATGTATTCCATGTGACATTATCTGGCTGAATTCCATCAGATTTCATCCTTTCAAATGTAGCCATAGCATGTTCCAAACAATTATACTTCCCAAATGTATCAATCATGACATTGTAAAAATGCCTATCAGGACGAACCCCACTGTTTTTCATCTCTCTAAGAACTGAAAAAGATTTCTGCCAGTCCCCTCTATCGCGATAACTCGCTAAAATCCTACTAAACACGTAAGAATTCGGCTGAACATTGCTAGCTTCCATTTCTTTCAACACAATTCTCGCACTTTCCCATCGACCGGCGTTCGCATATGCATCAATAAGAAGACTGTAAGTATGTTCATCAGGAGAAACCCCGCATTTCTCCATCTCCGACACAGTTAACTCAGCATCTTTCAATGAACCAGTTTGCACATACCCTTTCAGTAGTGCATTGTAAGCCCTAGTTCTCGGCTTCAATCCACCTTCTTTCATCTCCTCAAAAACAGCTTCAGCCTCCACAGTGCGTCCTGAATTCCCCAATGCAGATATAACAGCCAGAAGAGTAGAAGTTTTAGGGCTCAATCCCTGGCCCTGAATCATGGCTAAGAAAAACATGGCCCTGTTTGGATCCCCGGCTTTTGAAAATGCCACAATTAGATCATTCATTAACTGACAATCTAATTCAATCCTATCAGATTCCATTTCCTGATATAATTTCTGTAATACAGAAGAATCCACCTTGTTAGAACGAGTAAGAGACTGAATAATGATACTGTAATTCGCATAATCGGATTGGTAACCATCACGACGCATTCTAGACATTAAATTCAGAGCTTTCTCGAGATCACCATTACGAGCACAAGCTCCAATTAACGCATTGTATGTTAAAGGAGTTAGGGTTTGTTGTTGAGAGAGTAAGAAAGCTTCATACAGTTTATCAGAACGGCCAAGGGCATGGATGAGAATTGAGTACAGAAGATCATAAGAGAAGCACAAGTTGTGTTTCTGAAGCCATGAAACTAGGGCATAAGCAGTTTCAAGAGTGGATGCAGAAGAACATAAAGATTTGAGCAGAGAGTGCCAGAGTTGAGCTGATACAGCTCGGTATGACTCGGCGAGGTGGAGCTCAGTTGGGTCTAGAGAAGTTGGCGAGTCGGAACCGGTGGTGGTGGTGGTGGTAGTGGTGGAAGAGAGGTAGTTAATGAGTGGAGTGAAGTCGTAGCGGCGGTTATGAAGAGAAGTTAAGTCGTCGGTGGCAGAGTAGGATAGAGAAGCGGTGGCACAGATGGTAGTGGTGGTGGAAGTGGTGGTGGAGGTGGTAGTGATGAGTGGTGGAGGAAATATATGGTGGTGGCGGATAATTAAGGAGAAGACGGTAGTTGATGTGAAGCGAGTGGGAGGTGGTGGAGGGAGAAGAAGCATATCTTCTTCCTCTTCTTCTTTTAGAGAGAGAAAGAGGTTGAACGTTAGAGAGAGAAAGAAAGAAGTGGGAGCAGGTTAATTTTATCTGTTTTGGATAGTTTTCTTTTCTGATAAGGGAATCAAATGGAAGGAAGAATGAAGGTAGAGTTTGTGTGTGTTGTGAAGCACACATTGAGAGATCGCTGTTATATCCATCATAACTGTTTACTCCAGATTCGAGAATCTCTTAATCAGAATTAATCTTGACAATGAAACCCTCACACCAATGGTTTTAGGCCGTTCGATTTCCCAGTACCAACCGTCAAAGTCCACGTCTTCAGTTTCGGTACCCGGAACCCGAACCTATTGAATGCATTCGCTAATTCTACGTTGAAAAAATAAAAATAAAAAAAAATTGCTCGAAAATTTTACGTAATTCAAACCCGAGCCCTTATGCGAAGCAAACTGGAGCGCCGGAACAGCCAGTTAAAAAATATTTAATTTTAGAATACTTCTAAAGCTGAGCTGAAGAGCGAATGTCATCCTTATACTATGGTTTTGATTACTAAGATTCAAATATACTGTTAATTGTAGATTTTTAGGTAGACCTCATAATTTAAAGAGGACTTCACGGGTCACAATTCACGGTAGATTTACATTTTATCAATTTTAACATAAATTGTTTTTTGTCAAAATAGTCCATTTTTCATGATTGTGTGGTACTCAGACTCAGAAAGTGATATCGGAATGGCGATAAACGATTCGATTACAATTAATTTCCTGGTATTTTGGTTCTAGTTCTTTAACGCTTTAACTTTTCATATAAAAGAATGTTATATGCAATTAAAAGAATGTTGCAAGTGCCAACTAACTTAGCTGATAAATTTGATGTTGTTGATAGCACAAGTCTAGGTTCAAATCCTGCTTGTATCGAATAAATAAATAAAATAAAAATTAGAGGGCATGCATAATCCAGGCCTGACCTCGATTGTCGATCCTCTGGTTCTTATAGCTTGGTTGTTTTTCTCTCCCTTATCTCCGTCCATTAGGAGATATATTATCTGCTAGTTAGTGGAGCTTTCTCTCTTACACCTTTGTTTGTATTTATAATTGGGCATAGTCCCATCTTTATGTAGATCCACAGTTACATTGTAAGAATAAATAGAATGTTTTGAAGAAAGATTATGTTGAAAATGCACAAGAAAATACCTGTAATCGTTAATCTGAAATAAAACGAAAATGTCAAAGAGTTTACTAAGATGAGTCACAGAAAACACTTTATAACTTGCATTGTACAAAACTGACCCCGATTCATTGATCTGACACCCCTCATTTTCTTCTTTTTTTTTTCCAACGTGTTGAACTCTTTTTACCTACAAAAATGTGAAAACTAGAAGAAGATAATAAGAAGACAAATACTTCTACCTTGTAAATAATCATTTCCCCTTTTTATTTGAAGAAATGTTATGTAGTGGTGTTTTGAATTCATTCAATTGGTAGACTTCTCTTTTTAATGGGTTACATTTATGTAGAGAGTTTTTACATTATTTGGGTAGTTTTTACATTATTTAGGTAAATAAGCTAATGAGTACGAGTTTCAATGATCCGTAGTTTTAAGTAAATAAGCCAATGAGTATGAGTTATGAAAAATATGACCTGTATTACCCTCTTCCAACGATTTTTTGTTTTTATGCATGTTTTTAGTATTATACATTTGGGATGATATAAAAGAGAAAAATCAGCCTTTTTCTAGTTCTTATTCCTGTATGAACTAAACACTAGAATGTCAATGTAGCATGAATCATATTCCTATTATTGGTTGAATCTAACACGAAACAAGGAAATGTAATTCTTATAAATAACACTATAGTAACGCGGTCCAAACGTGATCGGGAGGAGAGTCGGATTTCATTTATTAAGGGATTTAGTACAATTTTGGTTTTAATGGGAAACAAGAAACTTATTTTGTGGGAGTCATATGGAGATGATCCGGGAGCTAATTTGGAGAAGACATTCTCCTCAGTCCTCACTCCATATATTGTCATATCCCAAATCAAGTCTTTTTAGAACATCTAATTTCATCAAAAGTCTATAATGTATATAAAAAAATTAAAGGTATAATAAAAAGTGTAAAATATGCCAAATTTATAAGGATTTATTTTTAATATGCTGAAATACATAGTGAGAACATCCTCTTAAAAAACCAACCATTCCACCATCTCCATGTGGGCCCACAAAATGCGGGGCTTCAAGGAGGCAATACTAAGGGGGTGTAAAGTAAAGGGTAATGCTACAGGCATCCCGGATTTGCACACAAAATCATACCCGGGTCTAATTTGAGTCTAATTTAATCTAAAGCAGATCTAATTTTAGGTGGCGTTTGTTTTTTTTTTTTTCTGAAATCTGAATCTGAAATCTGAACCTGAGACTACCTGAGTCATCTGGATCTGAGATCATCTAGATCTGACTTGTTTGAATTTAAGTGTGTTTGTTTTTTCATCTGAATTCTTTTAATAAATTATGTCTGACTAAGTTTTTGACACTTTTACCCTTGTTTAATTAAAATATGTCCCTATTAGTTTTCAAGTAAGTGATATTAACAAGTGCCAATCCGTCATAAGTTCCATCATCATTCATCATGTAATGTTAACCGGTAAATAAAAAAAACTTATTTTTTTAGAGGACCATACAAGTTACACATGTACGGCTAGGGTAGGGCTATGAGTTTCTTACATTGGGTCTTCATTAGAAAAAAAAAAAGTTGAAATGGAAGCTTTAAAAAAAAAAAAGCATTGAAATGGAAGCTTTATAAAAAAAAACATTGAAATGGAAGAATTAGATCTTTTTAATACTTGAGGGCAATTATGTCATTTAAAAGATAATTAGAGGACAAAATTGTAAAAAGAACGATTCAGCACATTTCAGATCTTTTCAGTACAAACTTTTGGCTGAAAAAAATTACCCATTTTTCAGACATTTTGCTGACTCAAAATTTGAGTCAGACACTTAAAAAATAAAAAACAAACAATCTGAAATCTGACTCGGCCCAATTCAGACCCCGAGTCAGATTCAGACATATTTTTCAGACAAAAACAAACAGCCTCTTAGTCTAATTTGAATAAAATAATAAGATGAATTAGCAAATGTGCAAATCCAAGTAAACTGTAAAAACCTAACACAATTTTAGGGTTTTGTCAAAAACCCCTTGCTCGCCTCTTCGTTTTCAATCGGCTTCAAAAGTTCAAGTAGACGTACCAGAATACACTCCAAAGTCTTCAGTTCTTCACTGCTCCTGCCCTCTTCTATCGAGTCTCTCTCCTGTCGCCTCCCTCTCTCTGTTACTCCTATATCTCTATCTCTCTAGTCATCTCCAGGAGTAACTAGGGTTTTAGTTGCAACTCTCAGAGTTTTCTCCACTTAGCCCCCATGGCGGGGTCTCGAGTTCAGGTTAATAAGGCTCATAAAACTCGATTCTCCTCGAAAGCGTCTCGTCAAGTCCACAAAACGTCTAATACAGGTACTATATTTCATCAAACTCATCTTTTTCCGCAGTTTTTTCTCAATATCTCTTCAACTAGGCATGATTCTACTTTATTCCGTAATTTACAATCCGTTCTACTGAATTTTATCTGCTTTTGGTGATAAAGGTAAGAACAGGATCTCGAAACCAGACCGCAATGCTGCAAAGGGAGCTCGAGATGCTCGAATTCAGCGTAATAAGATGGTGGGTCTGGAGTCTTGATAGTTTAATACAGATTAAAGTATAGTTTTTTTGGTTCTTTTGTTCAATATTTTTTACAAAAACACCCAAAGGAGAAGATTTGGAAGCTAGTTTTGTGTTCGTATTTAATACTTAATTGTATAGAGCTTGATTTCATGTTATAGTCTGAGGCAATTAACTCGCAACCAGTTACCGAGACAAAAACTTTTAGTAGTTAAGGTTTGGTGTCAGCTGTATCACCTCTTATTCAAAATTTTCATGTTTGTAGGTACGTGATCAGAAACGAGATGCACTTCTGAAGGAGAAAAGGGCATCTAGTGGAGCAACAAGTCCACCCCGTGTTATAGTGAGTTCTGCTCTGTAAAACTGTGTTCAAGTTTATTTTTTATTTTTACTTGCATATATTGGTTGCTTATTAAGGATCAGTTGACTCATGGGCTAGAGCTCAAAACCTACATCAAATTATAGATGTTACGTGCACGTAAGGTCTAATTTTTTTGGAAATTCCTAGGATCATATTAGAACCAGAGTTATGTGGTTCCACTAAATTTGTTTCGAAACACAAACTTTTTACCAGATTTTGCTGAATGTGGTCAAGTGGGTTTCGCTGTAAACGCAAAAGATACTGGTTAGAGTTTGGGGTCTAAACATGCCTTGTGATTTTTATTTTTTCAATATTTTTTTATCTAACAGCACTGTAAAAATTTAATTGTTTTTTGATGAGCACTGTAAAATATAGTCTTTTCATACAGAAACATAACTCTTAGGACAAAGGTGGTTCAGTTGGATAACTCAGCAGACTTCATTACTTTAGCAAGCAATTATGTTCAATGTTCACATTCCATTTAGTTAATTTAATCTTGTCCTACAATACATGTGCATATAATGTTGTAGTGGAATTCTACGAGTTCGATGTGGATTTTGCTATTCGCTCTAACTTTCAAATTTTTTTTGCTATTCGCTCTCCAGAAAATTTGTTTCACATAAGTGGGCTAATTCTAGGTTTTTGTTGTCAACAGGTTCTTTTTGGCCTTTCTTCATCTGTAAACATAAAAGTACTTGCGAAGGAGGTTTTGGAGTTAATATCACCAGAGGATGCAGGAGCGACATCTGCAACTGTTGCTTCTCCCAATTACAGACTTAGAGCAACAGTAAGTTTACATTTTATTTGCTGCATCTCAGAATCTAAATTCAAGATATTTTTCCTCGAGTAGTAAATTTCAGGAGAGGATTGAATTTCTGTTCACAACATTCTCAGTAGCCCCTGGTGCACACATTTTGTAGCACAAGAATGTTGGCACCTATAATAGCAGTAAGCAGCTATAAGGAAAATGGTGGTGATCATATTTTTGGTCTGCCTTGTTTGAAGAAGAGAGTGTAGTTTTAGTGAGGAGGAGAGTAGGGTCTTCTCTTTATAGAGTAAGAAAACCCTGTTGTATGAACCCTTTAATACAATATATTAATATGAAGTATGAACCTATGGCATTTGTATACATAGAGTAATTATTATGCCAAGTTATTTAATGCTAACTAAAGATATAACATGGCTGAAGCAATCTTCAACCTCTGGAGGGTTTTTAATTACACTAAGCAGACTTCGGAAAAGTTTTGAATTACATTCTTCCTCTTAATGAATTTATATGATTTTTATTGAAGTCCAAATTTTGTATCAAAATGAAATCTAAGGGTTTCAACTTGCTTGTTGTTGGAAGCTTGATGGATAAACAGAGAGAATATTGGGGATTATGCATCTACGCATTCAGATTGGAAGTGCTGTAAATGATTTCTTATATTATTTTTAATCTCCAGATGATGAACATTGACATCACCCCCTCCCTCAAGAAAGAGGGATATTTAGTGGGGATGGACAAATATGTTTTACGTAGGATTTCTCTTATGACTTCATGAATCCTTTAAGGGTTACATAATAAAAGTTTGATTTGCTTGTTACTCGAACAACAATTTCTCTACTAGACTCAGTATGTTACATGAGTGGACTTGTTGTGCGTGTTCAGGACTCCTTCAAATCTTAAATTTGGAAATGTTTATGCTAGGTTTTGGAAGCACCTCATGGGGATCTGTTGTCATGCATGGAAATGGCAAAGGTATTTATTCTGTAATTTTATGATCAGTTATTAATTTTACCTAATTATCGAAGTTTGCTGATGCCTTGGTTATACTATTTTTTCGACTGATAACTTTATGATACAATTTGAACCTTAGGTTGCCGACCTTATTGCGTTCGTAGCATCAGCCAGCCCTTGCTCTTCCAGCTCTCACATTGATTCGTTTGGAGCTCAATGCCTTTCTGTTTTTAGAACCATTGGCCTACCAAGCTCTGTTATCTTGATTCGTGTGAGTACTCAGTTTCCCTTGTTATGTGTATGAGGACATTTCCAAATTAATACAACTACCTCATGTCTACGATACTCAAATTTTTTGGCTGTATGCTTGTAGGATCTTCCTGTGGATCTGAAGAAGAGAAACGATATGAAGAAGATGTGCATGTCTAACCTTGCATCAGAATTTCCTGAGGATTCAAAATTTTTTCCAGCAGATACAAAGGATGAGCTGCATAAGGTAATGTTATACTCATATTAATATGTTACTGGCTTAATCAATTTGTTTTTGCAGGTGATAAGATTCCATAGCACGATCATTTCTATCGCTCAACATGTTTCAGACTGGATGCCAATAGTGCATATTCATAGTTTCTCATTTGTTCTTTTTGCAGTTCATGTGGCTTTTCAAAGAGCAACGCCTCAGTGTTCCTAACTGGCGAAGCCAACGGCCTTACCTCATGGCTCAGGAGGTAGTTGTTGCCCTTAAGAGGATCTGTCCTTGAGGGTTCTTGTTTGATTTTATTATTCTTTCATGATTACCTGTTCAGAATTAGGGGTTTACTGGTTTATACTTCTTAAATCATTATACTGAAACAATGTTTCTAAAAGCATATCTCGGGTCTCTTGTTTCTTACCTGCACAATGCATCCTCAAATAGTATTTAAGAAAATTATTGCCTAAGTTGGACGTCTTAGAATTTTATGTTCCTGCTTCTTCTTCATTATTATTATTATTGTTGTTGTTGTTGTTGTTGTTGTTGTTGTTGTTGTTGTTGTTGTTTTTTGTTTAGTAGGATTGTCTTTTCACGCTATGGTCTTTGTGGTATAGATCAGAACTTCAGAGTTTTGGCTGACCTGCATTGCAAACCCTCTAACTTGAAAGAAAAAGGACATGTCTGCTACTCGTATGATCCCAAGTTATGGATGTCGGGAGGACTTTACCTTGCTTTGTTGGATTTGTCTCCAACTGCTCTACTGCTAATCTTGAGATTGGATTCAGGATTTTGGGAAATTGCTGCACCAGATACTGTTATATCTTCATCTTCTATCTTGAATTGATTAAAAAAAAAACAGAAGTAATAATAGACTCTCTTTAGGGTTTGCATTAGACTGAATCTGATAGTGCAGATATGATGGCCTAGTAGATACTGGATTTTTCAGGATATATTAACTGGCTTATTGAAAACAATTGTCAGCAATTGTAGCTTCATTTGGTACTTTTGTTTCTCCTCTTTGTTTTATAAAATTTCAGTTATCATATTGCAGGTTGATTTGGTAGCTGATGACAGCAATCCAGGAAAATGCACCCTCTTTCTATCTGGTTATCTACGCGCTCGCAGTCTATCAGTGAATCAGCTGGTAACCTGTTCATCCTTTGGTCAAATTTTCTTTAAACTATAATGGTTTCATTTATTTATTGTTTCTTCAATTTAGGTTCACGTGTCAGGAGTAGGAGATTTCCAGTTGTGCAAAATAGATGTGCTCAAGGATCCATGCCCGTTAAATGCAAAGAAAGGGGAGGACTTGATGGATGCCGATGAATTGCGTAACATGCAGGTATTAACTTTTTCTATTACATTTAAAATGGGCAAAATTTTGGATATCAATTTCTTTCTTCTTTTCATGCATTTTGATTCTTTTTTGCTAGCTTATATCTTTCATGTTGAATACCTTGTTTGTTTCAGCTCAAGAATCAGCTGTCTGGGTTGTTACTTTTATTTTCCCATAAACTAAAGTTAAAAGTAAACTGGGAAACTGAAACCTGAAGTAGGAATAGCATGAGCTGTTTTATGTAAACCTTATGTATGGCATTTACATTCTACATTCTTAATATATTACGTACATTCTATATTACGTTTTATGGAATGTGATACTATATAGTTTATGCTACACAGTGTGTTAACCAAGTGCTAGGCTTTGGGCTTTTGGTTTTTTCTTGTCCGTGCCTGCTTGTGCGTGGTTTGTTTTGTTTTTGTTTTTTTGGTTAGTTGAGGTAAGGCTCTCTACGTTATTCTTATGTTTTTAGTTGATTATTAATAAAGCTCCCCTCCCGCTGTGGGGTTTCCAAAAAAAGAAAAGAAAAAAAGAAGTGTTAATCAAGTGCTGCACACTCTTAAAAAAAGAAAGAAGAGAGAAAAATGAAGCGTCGTTCCCAATAACGTAGGACATGAGCTTCTGCACTACAAAAGTTGTGATGAAGTATGTATGTACTTATAATATGGAGACTCTGATAAATATAGTTGATCTGAAGTCAATATCATAGGATAGGGATACATGGCTACCATCTGGTCATCCCCTTTAAGGACCTTTAATAGTACATAGGGAAGTGGGATACTCTGGGTGAGGTGTAGGACATGTTCAGAAATGTGTAAAGCTTTTGCTTGGAAGTGCATGGCAGAAGATGGTTTGTGTTTCTTTTTTCACCTCTTAATGCATTATTGCCATGTTGGATGTTTGTACACATCAGTTCTGGAGCCATGACAGAGAGGCTTCAGAGGTCTAATATGCAAAGAAATCTGGAAGGATCTATTAATAACAAATTTTTATATTGAAATTTAGGCTTATTTTCAATTAATAAACAACAAGAACACACCATCTTGAAAAATGCAGTTTGGTCAAGTGATGTTTTGTTGTTTCTTGGTTAGTTTTGTCTACTAATTATTAATTATGTAATTTTATTTATTTTAACAGAAATATATAGGCTAGGTAAATTGTAATTGTAGAGCATGGCTCATGTAGCCTACGTGAGCAATTTGAATAAGTTTCTGTTATTACTGTATTTTTCTACATTGTAATGTTCTTTACTTTGTATTTTCTCATAATTAAGTCTGTTCTGTCTATTTATTTCTTTATTATCTTGATCTTATGAATTGTGCTTGCTTGTATGTCCTTGTACCTGTATGCATGTGATTTACATCTTTTGTAAGTTTGTAACAAGCATTTATGTTTAGTAGTTCATAAGTTGTAGATGGAAGGAAAGAAACAACATTAAGGCTGTGTATGGTTTACTGTGGTTGAAATCAGGATGAATTTAAAATCCATGGAATTCAAAGTACTGGATTTCAGAGATCCCGACTTGGATTTCTGCGGGTGATCCAAATATACTCTAATATGTTGGCATGATAAGCATATTTGAGTATGTGCATGTGTTGCACCTGGAAATGTCATATATGTTCTTTCTCTGGCGTGCTTTCACTGTTGATGTGAAATTATAACTCTTCCCATTTACTAATTTAGTTTGAGCATGTCTCATTAATTCTTTGTTTGAATATGTACTTCTGTTTTAATATATTTCCCTGATCTTTCTTGGTTTCAGCTCATTTGCTCCTTAGTTCCTGATTCTTCAAAGCAAGAGCCTTTACTTGTCGAAAATGTTCCAGACCCTCTCGCAGGAGAACAAGTAAGCTTCCATAAGTCGTCTAGCAGTTTATGTATATTTTTCATGACATAATAAATTCTTTCAGCTTCTTACAACAATGTAAGCTCCATTGCTGCTGCCAAAGTGCTCTCGGCCTGATTTCTTATTAACTTTCATAAAATTCGAGTCTAATTGCTTTACTCATTTACTCTATCTTGTATGTAGACGTTGAGTCACACAGGACTTCATCACATCTACTTGACTCTTACTTCTTGGAACATTCATTTGGTCTATGATCATTAACTTTTCTTGCATACAGTAGTCTAGGTTTGGGGACTCTTATGTTTAAGTCGTAACCATCTTCATCATGGGGCCGTCCATATAAATTTCAAAGTGATAAATATGATTCTTTCGCGAATACGGGATAGATATATCTCCATCTTGAAGTAGGTTGGGTCCTTGGGGGTGGTTGGTTCATGATTTAGAGATCATCTGGATTTTCGATGAGTTTTGAACCTTGGGGCAGATATATCGAACTTGATTGTAAAAGGAACGCTAATTTGCCTGCACTAAGTACAAGTCTGCAACATCTTTTTGTTTTGGATTGGTATCATTAGTATTTAATTTTTGAGTTGACTTCTAATTTGGTTTAGCTATTCTCTTGGTGTGTGCTTGGCACGTGTATATTAATGCATAGACAGATAAGGTAATGGAAAGAAAGTTGAGTCAATGATATAATTGCTATTTGCCACTTAAAAGTTGGAACCTGCAGAAACTAATGTCTAGATCTGGTGTTATGAGAACTGATCACTGTTTGGTTTATTGGCTTCCTATCACTCGTTTTAGTTGCACAGATTTTATTTGTGGAAATTTACCATGTGGCTACCACTAACTAACAACATTATTTTCTTTTCTATTTTCAGACATTTCCTACAGAGGCTGATATGGCTCTGGCTAAGGAGTTTAACAAACAAAAGAAGCAAAAAAAGATGGTTCTTCCTGTTGGGACCTCAAAATACCAGGTCCTTATTCATTCATCTTGGTTGTCAGAAGTAGAGATCAAACTTGATGGACTGATTAATCTTAATCGTTGAACAGGCTGCTTGGTTTGGGGATGATGATGTAGATGACGAAGATTCAGAAAACGGCGATGATGGTATGGTATTGGATGAAGGAGATAATGATTCTCCTGGTCTGCAAGACAACAATCATTGGGATTCGCATGACGACGGAACTTCTCTAAACTCGGGAGATTCTGATGGAGAAACCGAAGCTGATACAATGATGACAGTGAGTTTTAAATGTATCAACTATATTCATATATTGAGTATTGTGATTTTCTTGTTAGGCGTGGTATATCGATTATTGAGTGTCGTGCTTAGTTGCCGCTTTTGTATACTCTATTCTTTATGAGATATTCGCATTGGACAAGCATTTACTGTAGGCAATCTATATATTTTTTTGTTCATATAGAATGTTGCTCTTACTTCGGTACTTCCTAAGGTTATCTAATGAATTAAGAGGTGAATGTGCCTTTGAGTTTTCTACTATAAAATGCTCTTTCAGAGATGAACAGGAAGAGAGCCAGCATAGTCCTTCGCAGTTGCTGATTTTGGTTTCAAGAAGTTATTTGGCAATTGAGACTTCAAGTTGATTAGTACAAGTCATACAACTTAGGTTACTAGTAATGCCACTGATCCTTCTAACCACTGTGACCTGGTGTTCCTGGTCGTCTCTTGCTCTGGCATCACGAAGAATGGGCAGACTATCATATGGGCATGTAGACCGACCCAAAAAAATCATATGGGCATGTAGTTACTTTTTCCTGATGTGGGTACCGGGTACTTTAAAGCAAAAGGCTGGTATGGAATGGGGAAATCACAATTTCTACCGTCAAGGAATGTGGTGCTGGTAACTGGGTTGTAAGCATCAGTTCACTGGCCAGTGGCCTTCCATAAACTTATTTTCAAGCTAAACTGCAAAGTCTTTCTGGGTTAGCGTTTTAGAATAAAGGGGACTTTTGAGCGAAACTGATGAGTGATGTCTCAAGGGTGGCACCTTCCATTGGTGACTACGATTGAGGTTCATTACTTGTTGCTAAGTTGGGAAAATTTGTCCTTGTTGATAATTTGTTCCTAGTTTTGAACCATGGCCTCATCCACAAACACTGTATTTGCATTTATAGAAAGAAAAGTAGTGATGCATACTGCAACCTTGAGGGAGTTACCACATGAGCCATCCAGTTGGACTCTTAACCCTTGTAAATTATATTTTTCATTAAGCTAATGTAAATGTTTTCAAGTGTCGAGTCATAGTTCATTTGTTATAGTAAAGTACGCTGCCTTTTATGCTTTTGTTCTAACTATTTAGTTCTGTACTTCTTTCCTATTGGTGAAAGTCTTTGCCAATTGTCAGAAAAATAGAAAAAGATTCTTTCATTTTTCTAGCATTTTAATACATGGAAGTGTAGTCACAGTTGCATGGTCCATTCAATAGATAGATTCTGCTAACATGAGAATGTAATTTGGAGGATGTTATATAGTATTTTTAATTAGATCAATGTTGCTTGCACTCTTTTGTGCTTTTATTTAAATGATTCACCATCCTCTTCAGGACTTCGCTTTTTTTTTTTTTGTTTCTGTCTTGAAGATGGTCTTATTTCTTCACTTCAGTATTATTTGTTAGCGTATTTTTATTTTTACTAAATTCTTTGGTATGCTGTCATAGTTAGGATGTTGTGTTAAGTGTTACCATGAACTCTAAAATTATAAGATCCTCATTTGCTTTTCTTTCAGGATGGAGAGCAGTTGACAAAGGAGCAAATAGAAGATGAGATTCGGAAGATTAAAGAAGCACATGCTGAAGACGAGGGTATCTCTCTTTCTTGTAGTCTATGTGTTTCCATTTTCCATCAAATGGTAGATAGAAAAGATACAGCTTTTTGGGATGCAAAGACCTTAAATTATGGATTCACTTTTAAAGAACAGCAGTAACATTCTTATGATAGTGCTCACAGATCTTGGCAGGGTGTTACTATCAGGGAAAAGAAAATTTGCATGGTTGGTCTGTGAATGTATCTGGTTGAGTTCTTCTTTTTTGACTGTAGATGTCAAATATGAAAAAGAAGAACAAGCCTATTACTTGAGGCTTCAAAGTATTTTAATTTTATGTTTTATTTTTTTTAGGAGAACTTCTGCACAAAATATTTGTCCTTGGATCATCTCCAATGTGGTCCCCACAGCCATGTGTTTTTTTGTGTCAAATTTCATGTGTCGACCTATCCCTTCCCTATTATATATATAATGATTCTAAAACTTTTAAAATGTGGGATAGGTTGTGATGGGGATCATATAGAAGTTTGAGGGATACAGTTGTAGTTGTAGGAGATTTCATATCAAGGTTATTTTGGTATTTTCATTAGGGTTATTATTGTAATTATTGTCTTTTGGTGGTTATTATAGGGAAATGTTGGTAGTTACTAACTAATGAAATGTGGTTAGTTAGGGAATGTGGGTAGTTATTAACTATTGAGATGTGGGTAGTTAGTGAGATGTGGGTAGTTAGTGAGATGTGGGTAGTTATCCTTTTGGTATATATGTGTGTTGTATGTGTTTGGAGAATTAAGGAAATTATTGATGGATTATTGAATGAAAGTGAATTTTCTCCTCTAAACCTCGTCTTAGTTTCTTCTTCTTCTTTCTTCTCCTTCTCCTTCTCCTTCTTCTTCTTCTTCTTCTTCTTCTTCTTCCCCCTTCCTCTTTCATCTAATTTCTGTCTCTTTCATCTAGATTTTCTACCCTTTCTTCCTCTCTTCCTCTCTACTCCTTCTATCTTCAATTCCTTCTCTTTTTTCTGTTCTAATTCTTCCTCTTTCTTAATCTCTTTCCTCTCTTGTTCCTCTATTCTTCTCTTTTCTCTCTCTTTCTTTAAATTTCTATTCCGTTCTATCTATTTCTTCTCATTTTCTATATTGGTTCTTTACTGTACTGCATCAGGTTGACTTATGAAATCTTACTTACAAATTACACATGGTTGTGGGGCCCACACGGAGATAATCCAATGGCTGACTTTTATTGAGGATATTCTCCTCACCATGGAGATCATCCTCTCAAAAAATCACATGATTCTAAACCTTTTAAACCTATCAAGGCATCTATTTTGCCGTTGCTTTCTAACAAACTTTTAATAGGGTTAAAAGTTTTAGAATCATGTGACTTTTGATAAGGATGATCTCCATGGTGATGAGAAATTGAAGTGGGACTTCTGCTTTGTTCACGTCTTTTTAAGTCTTCAACTCTTATATTTTGGAAAAAATCACATTATATGACGTTAATTCCTCTAAAGATTGGAAAGGTTAAATAAGTCTTCGTCTTTAGTAAATGTTCGACATAAAAGTGGGGAGCACATGCAAAGTGCTAGTGCAGCTACCTAGTGTATCTAATTGTTTCATTTCTATCTTCTTGATTGTCTGCTGTCCTTTCCACCTTTTTTATAGTTTATAATTGAGATTGTAGGAAAAGGAAATAACTTGTTACACGTTTGCTAGAGTTGGTGTTTATCCACACTGTGTACTGAACTGTGTCAATGTTATTTGTTATGGTTTCAGAATTTCCAGATGAAGTGGATACTCCAACAGATGTTCCTGCTCGGGATCGTTTTGCAAAGTATCGTGGTCTAAAATCTTTTAGGACCTCTTCATGGGACCCCAAAGTCAGTAATTTCATCAGGGTTATAACCTTTTCTTTGGTAGCATCTTCTAATCTTGAATTTCAACAGCCTTACAGGACTTTTTTTTTTTACTAATGGCAGGAGTCTCTACCTCCCGAGTATGCTAGACTTTTTGAATTTGTAAATTTTTCGAGAACACAAAAAGGTGTCCTTGCAAAAGCTTTGGATATGGAACAGGGTAGCATGGATGAGTGTTTACCAGCTGGTTCTTATGTGAGGCTTCACGTCAAGGAAGTACCAATAGACGTTGCTTCCAAATTACGTGAATTGCAGAAGAAATTGCCTGTCCTTGTTTGTGGGCTCTTGCAGCATGAGTCAAAGATGTCTGTCCTTCATTTTAGGTAATTGTTTTACATAATGACCACTATATGAACCATTCTAATGAAATCATCTATGTTTCAGCTTTAGTTATAGTCATTGCACAATTATGTCTAGTTTCTGCTGTAGTCTCTGTTTTGGAGGATTTTAAAAAATGGTTGTACGTTCTCATATTGTGCACATACATGATTGTAATGAAGCACAGATTGGAACATGAAATTTTAGGTGAGTTCGAAAATAACTAATACGAAACCAGCAACCAGCCTGATTGGCACAAAATATTGTCTGCATGAATCATGAACAATGACTAAGAAATCCATATTAACTTTAGAAAGAGGAACAAATTTACTAGGTAAGGAAGTGTGAACTGGGTTTTGCTAGTTTGATAAGATACCCTGATTGGTACCAAGAAAATTTGTAGAAAATTTTGAGTTAATTCTTAAGTCTTTCCCCTGAACCGTTTATCAAGCCATCATTCAATTACTCTGTGCCAGAGATAGGGATTGAGATTATGATTGTATTGAACGGGTATGGAAGTTTATGTTAGTAAATCATGTGCTAGTAGAACTAGCTATAGAGCGACATACGTCCGTTTTTATAATAGTTCTGAATTCCTTTGCTTCTATTTCTTTGGTGGTGTTTGTAGTACTCTCTACTCTAAATCTGCCAAGCGCCAGCATTAAAATAACAGAAAGCATGATTTACAATGGCTCTTGATGACGATGATATTAATCCTGCCCTAATCAATCAACTCTAATGAACTTCCATTCTGTTTGCATCCTGGATTCCTGGTATACTTTGAAATGAGGTTCCTTTGGGTTTAAATTAAAGTAACTGATTTCCCTCTTAACTTTCTCTATTTTGTGCAGCATAAAGAAGCATGACACGTACAATGCTCCTATCAAATCGAAGGAAACTCTGATTTTTCATGTTGGTTTCCGCCAGTTTGTTGTTAGGTAATGTCCTGTAACAAAGGTAGAAAATATACTCAAAAAAAAGAGAAGGATAGAGAACATTTAAGTTTCATCACCTTGCCATAATACTGAGCTCATCATTTTGCAGGCCAATATTTTCTTCTGATGCTATAAACTCAAACAAGCACAAGATGGAGAGGTTTCTGCATGCAGGGCGCTTTTCCATGGCTTCAATTTATGCTCCAGTTTCATTTCCTCCTCTGCCTTTGGTTGTCTTGAAGAGTGGAGAGGGAGAGGTTGTCAAACCTGCTGTTGCAGCTGTGGGTTCATTAAGGAGTATTGACCCAGACAGGATAATTTTGAAGAAAATTATTTTAACTGGGTAAGTTTATTTTGTTCTTATGAATTACTAGGTTCTCTATTTTCTTCTATTCTTTCCCTCAAAGCTAATTTTCATGTTCACCATGTAATTTGGCATAATGTAAATGGTTATCTGGCGATTGAAAAAAGTAGAAATGGTTCACAGAAATTCAACTTTATATTGTAGAACTTCTCATACAGTCATACTATTAAACTAAATTTTGTTTCAATTCATTTTTCTCGAGTTATATTTTGCTAACTTTGTTAAATAGATGTACAAAAAGAAAAAGAAAATGCCTTAATGATATCATCTAGAGTTTATGTTATCTATTTATGTTTTTTGTTGTTTGTGCACTCTTATTATCATCATCATCATTAAATTATGTCGTATGGAATTTTGTCATGAATCATGATGTTATGAAGATTCTTGCTATCGCTGTCGCGATTTGAACTGGGATTGTTAATAGTTTGGTTTTCTAAACCTAGTTGATTTTTTTTTCTTGCAGTTATCCTCAGCGAGTGTCAAAAAAGAAAGCCATAGTGCGGTATATGTTCCATAATCCCCAAGACGTGAGATGGTTCAAAGTAAGCAAATCATTACTAGCTGGTTTTCAAATCAGTGGTTACATAGGGATAACCCGGCATTATATGACATGAGTTTCTGATGATGGTGGTGTTTGTGCAGCCTGTGGAAGTGTGGTCAAAATGTGGTCGTCGTGGACGTGTGAAGGAACCTGTTGGTACACATGGTATGGTTCTTATAAAACAAAAAACCTAATCTTAGGCAGAAAATAGTTTGACCAATTCATCCATAACCAAGGGTTAATTAGTGCACGTGTATCGATCAGCTGCTTTTGGTTTCACTCGGAAATTTCTCAGACCCCAACTTTTGAACTATCTAGTTACATTGAAGAGAGAAGTATGAATTAAAATAAATCAGGAATACTGACCCTGGAACTATCTAGTTACATTTCTTTTAAATGGTGAAGCCAAATTAGTTTAGGATTCTTCAATGACCTTTAAAGGGTTCTATTGTTACAGTAGTTGGTTAGGAATGCCTTGTTCTCTCGAAAAAAAAAATATGAAACAATAAAGGGACTAATACCCATTTCAAGTATTAATCATTCTAAATATATACTCTCTAAAACCTAGTGACTGAGTCACATATGCCAATAGAAGTATTTTTCATTCAACTACGTACAACTTCCAGTTAGTCATTCTTTTCTGTTTCTCCTGTTTTTTTTTTTTTTTTTTTCTTTTTTCGTTTTTTTCCTTTCCCTTCTAGGACTTTTTAAGTATAAAGAAAAGAGATGTGATGATCTTGTATTGTTTTTCTACAGGAGCGATGAAGTGCATCTTTAACGGTGTTGTTCAGCAGCATGACACTGTCTGCATGACCTTATTCAAGCGGGTTTTTCCCAAGTGGCCGGAACAGCGGTTCCAGATTCTTGATGCATGATCTCGGTGGAGAAGGGACCGTTTGGTCTTGGGTGCCAGACGGGAAGCCATCAGAGATGATGTTCTTGATGATGGGGATGAAGCTATGGTTCAGATTGACAATTCCAGATTGCATGTCTGCTATTTAAGCGATGTGTTTGAATCTATTTATTGTCTTACAACTGTTTTTCAAATTCTTGGGAAGCAGAAAAATTTTGCCTGATTATTATCTCTGTTGTAGTTGGGGTTTTGTGTATCTGTTAAGAGTACCCTACACCAATTGTTATTCTTCTATATTTTTTTGTTTATCTTTCTATCAATATATAATTTTATCGTGATCAAGCATTTTGTTCGAATCTGTTTGAGCAAAAAACTGATTAATTTAAGTTATATACATCAAATAATTCTTACATTAAAAATATAGATGGTTACTAGTTGGCATGAAGAACCCTAAATACAATGTTGGTCATAGCATATTTTGCCACATGGATTAATATTAATTTATTATTGTCCACCAAAATGATGCGTTTTGCGGCCAGTTTTTTTTTTTGAAGAAAAAATTCATGACAGATATCAATCGACGAAGAACAGTTTTTTATTTATTCTAGGTGCCTTTTTTATCGTTGTATTTGTATAAAACTTTGGTTATAGACATTTTACAAAGGGTTAATTTCTAGATTTTTTTAATTTTATTTTTGGAATTTGTTTTATGAGATTGGTTATTGCACCCCTAATTATTCCGGCGGCCTATCGAAGCCCTCATATGTCATATTTTGGAAGGCTTATATGAAGATGATTTAAAGATTAATTTTTGTAGAGATGTCCTCCTCAATATGTATACCATTATATTAAAAAATCAGCTTATTTTAAAACTTCTAACTCCTCATGATTTATATAGCAAAGCCGAGGAGAACATTGAACGTACTGTCTCTCCAAAAGGCGGAGCTTTGTATATTAATATTGAAAACAAATTCATTATCCAAATTTTTTTTTTCATCCACATATGATGATAAAAATCAAAACAATAGTATCAACTACAATTAAGTTCTTCTATTGTTCTACAGTATCTAAATCCAGACCAAAGCCTACATCCATTTCCTAAATACTCATGTAATATACAAGAGTGATGCTAATGCACGCACTTTTTGGGGGATTTACATCCCTCCTTGAGGTCGACGATGGTCCATGCCTTGAAGTTTGGGAAAGACGAAACTCGAAAATGTGATTCAAATCACGAGGGGATAATGGCCTTACAATAGAAATGGGGGAAGAGAATCCCGCACAAAGTGCGTACATTCTAGCATTTTCCAATACACAATCACCCAAAAAATAAAAAAAATATATAAAGTACTTAAAAATTTGGGGTCACAAAATTTGATGGCCATAGGCAATTGCCTTCACCGCCTTCTCTCAGATCAATCTAATGAGAAGATAATCAAGTGGAATGGGCAGCGTGGTGATTCAGATCTAGACGACCAATGTAAGGCTCAACGAGTGAGCCATAGTAGAGATGATGATCTATCTTGATCCCACTTGAACTAGACAAAGCAGTATCTGTATAAAGAGCTATCACTTCTCCCTTCAAGTTCACAGCTACTACCCCTCCATTTCTCCGCATTTTTGGTATCCCTATTGCCCTTATAAACATTGCCATTGTCTTTCTAACCAATGCGTACCTCATTACTATGTCCCAGAATAACGATTTGCCCTGTCAAAAAAAGAAGAAGAAGAAAAGATTAACATTTGTATAGTAGATGTTTCGTGAGCAGGTCTCGGTGTTAATAGAAAAGAAGTTCACACTTAGGAACTTTGCCATAGCTATGCGTGAACATCATGGTCTCAATTGGGCATACAAGCAGCCCTCGCATAAACATGGCATTTTTAAAAGTTTTTTTTTTTGTTTAACCCCTTGAATCAAGACTCAGTAGTTACCGTGGGTAATGCGATCCAATACAGTCCTTCTCCATCGTATCGAATATTGTCAGGATAACCCGGCAAATTATCAACAAAATTCTCGACCGATCCTTTCTTCTCGCCTTCAGTTTGATATTTTCTACACCTTCTCCTGCATTTTTATGGTTACTTTTTTTTTTTTCCATCGGATTAACTTAGAACAAACTAATTTTTGTCAAGATCATCTTCATGTGGACCCTACAAAATGTAGATCTTCCATTGGGGTAAATAAAATGGGGGGTTTAATAACCCCTCTCTTTTAAGAAACACAATTTAAATAGTTTTGAAGACTTACAGGGGTGTTTCACAGAAGATTACAAAATCGTTTTGGGGAGAGAGGGCCACGCCGTTGGCGAAATAGAGATCGCGGACGAGTACTTGGGTGGAATTAGTGGAAGGATCGAAACTGATTAACCGTCCATATGGACGACCCTCAAGTATGTCCCACATGAATTCCGTCAGGTTGTATTTATACGATGCATCCGTAAAATATATGACTCCGTCCTCCGCAACATCGACACCGTTGGTTAGTCTGAACTTCAATCTTTCTGCTTTATCAGTCAACACTTTCACTTCTCCTTCTCTTGTCACCTTCATCAACCCCTGTATTGATTGGACGGAATAAGTATTATCGGCTGCATGGAACCGCCAATATAAGGAGTATTAACCCCCAAATAACCTCACAAAAAGGTGTTTTAGACCGATCATACAAGTGTGGTCTGGTGGGATTTACCACCATTTTCCATCCAAATATAATTTAAGTGGTTTTTTTTGGACGTCCAAAAGTGGACCCCACTATACCACTATGAATCCAGCATACGTACACTATTCCGTGGACCAAGTCTTACACATTGATTTTCAAGTTCGGTAGGTTTGCTGATAAGCTTTGAAGTGTACTATTTTTGGGGATCAATTGAGTTATTCAAAGATTGTATATTTTAAGATGTGATCTTGAGATGGGAGGTGTTGGAAATACAATTGTAAAATATCTGTAATCGCAAAACCAGATTTTACTGAAAACAAGAGGAACTTGCTGGGATGAGTCGCGGACTAGGTCGCTCTTTTTAAGACGATTCGCGGCTCTGCCCAAATGTGCAAGCAGTTTCTCAGTCACGCCGTTCCCAGGATAAAACAGCCCAGAAAACCTTCTGTCTCAATTTCCCTTGCACGGTGGGAAATCGAAATACTAATACACTTCAATTTTTGCTCGAAAACAATTTCAAAAATTCTAGAGTTTTTATCAGGGAGGAAATCTTGTCAAGTCTTCAACTGTCAAAAAATGGCCATAAACACTGTAGCACAACAAGTATAAAACGGTCTTTGATTAATATATATATATATATCTAGTATAATGGGTGGGAGAGAGTTTGAACCCTTGACCTCAAAGGGGAGCCCAAAACCTTAACCACTACTCCAATGTTGTTTTAATGAACTATTTGTACAAAACATTATTCTTAAATATATATCCAACAGGAGGTTATTATCAATATGTGATTGGCTTGCTGATAAGCCTTGAAGTGTACTATTTATTTCATATAAATAAAATTTTAGCCTTTCTTCTCAAAAAGAAAAAAAAAGAAGTTTCGTAGGTTTTACATAGAGACGATTCTGTTGAGAATAGTCCTAAATAAGAAATGAGAGTCTTGTTGCAAACCCAATATATAAAGATCCTGGACTACTCTACATGGGAAATGAGAGTCTGCTTGCAAATCCAATATGGGTCTGTTTGGGTCACGATTATATAAAGATCCTGGGCGGAAAATGAGAGCATTGCAAACCCAATATATAAATATGTTGAACTATTCTACTCATTGCCCATTGGTTTTAAGTTGGATGCCCACAAACTTAATAGATTCTAGGGTTAATTTTTTGTGAGGATATCATTACCTCGCCAATTAGATCATTATCATCATTAAAGCTCTGTTCATTCTAAAACTTCTGGTCCAATCAAAAGTCGAACCGAGATCAACGGTTTATTATTATTCAATGATGATGATTTTCTTACTGTTAATCTACAATTAATCAACTTTTAATGTGGAATGAATGAAACAGAAGAATTTTTGAAGAAAAAACAAAAATTTCATTTGATCTAAATATTGATATCTAATCGAGATTAATTACTGTGGAAGACCATCTGTTAGAGTGGTTGGAAACATGGTTGTCCAAATTGTAGGTTCTGGTTTCGAGTCCCACAAAGAGGATTCATCTTTAATTTAAGTCTAATTCAAAAAAAAAAAAATCGAGATTAATTACTGACCTTAAACGACTCAGCAATTACAAGTTGCTTATCGGGTCCGAAAGCGAGTCCAAGGGGTCGGCCACCAACATACACCCAGTTCTCCACCTTCACATCGGTTGCTCCTGACGACTCGGTCACCTTGACTCGTTTTATCCACCCATCATTACACCCCGTGTAAATGAGTCCTGACTCGGCGTCGTAAGCAAAGTCTTCAGGACCTGGTAAATTCCCATCTCCAACTCTTTCACTAGCTCTGAGTACACAACTGTTATGCTTCGGCACCTTAACAGGGGCCCAAGACAAGCTGTGCCGAGGAAGTGATGCAGGATCGAACTGGTCGACTCGGTAGAGAATCAGTGGGACCGTTACGGGGATGACCACCCATAGAACAATCGCAGCCCACAAATTTCTTCGAATCATGGTGGTGGTCAATATTGTAGAAGACGAAGAAACGGACGATTTATTGAGTCGACCATATATATATGACCAGGTTTT
>MVGT01000185.1:404663-439258 GCA_002174775.1 Macleaya cordata | reverse complement strand
TTTTGGTTGCATGCGTTGTGAATTCATGCTTCTTATAAATGCTATAATTCAAGACTTTCAAGTCTACGTTCAATATATAAAAAAATGAAAAAAAGAAAAGCTGGCCGAGTCGTCCAACCAACCAATGGCTTGATTGATAGCTACGTGTACACAGCGTCAACCCAAAAACCTGTAAAATATGTTTATCACGTACACTCCTTCACGTGTTTAATTATGATTTGTACGTTGTTTATAAATTTTGTCCAACTAATTTGAAAGTTAGTGACAGCCACGATATAGAATTTTTTATTTTTTAAAATTTGACATAATTCAAAATCCAATGTAAATTGTGGTGAGTGGGTTCTCTTTGAATTGTGGGGTCTATTGACCCATATACAGAATCCTTTGATATTTTGGCACTTACGTACATATTTTTATATTAACAATAGGGCCCAAGATTTCAAAGTAAGAGGGCCCAAAGTAGAAAACATTAAGGGTACTAACAACTTATTAATTTAAGTTATATATATATCAAATAATTACGTTAAATACATAAATGGTTGCTAGTTGCCATGAAGAAATGTAATATTACTCCTAGCATATTTTGCTACATGGATCATTTTTTATTTTATTTTTTCATATCTAAACGAATTTGATTCTATTTTGCAGCCACATGTTTTTTTTAAAAGAAAAATTCACGACAGATATCAATTGACAAAGAAGATTTTTTTTTTTTTTGTTTATTTTTTGTCATTTTATTTCGATAAAACTTTTGTTAGATTACAAAATCGTTTTGCGGAGAGGGGGCCACGCCGTTGGCGAAATAGAGATCGCGGGCGAGTACTTGGGTGGTATTAGTCGAAGGATCGAAACTGATTAACCGTCCGTATGGACGACATCAAGTAGGTCCCACAGGTATTTATACGATGTATCCGTAAAATATATGACTCCATCCTCCGCAACATGGGTCTTGTTAACGTGTGCCCTTAGGGCACACGATAAGGATGTTTTTGAAGGGATTTTTTGTAAGTTACAGGTCTTCAAATCAGCTGAATTTTTGTAAGCATAATATTATCATTATTTATAAGATGTCCACAAAAAATCAGCTCAATCAGAGATATCTAACCCTCTAAACAAATCACTTTAAATGTCAGCCGTTCATTCATACTATTAAAGTCTAAATTAAGTGTTTGTGGTGCTAGAGGACTCCGATTGAGCTTATTTTTTAGATATGATCCAAATAGTATAAATAATATACATATCAAAAAATCAGCCCATTTGGACAACCTTAAAAAACTAAACAAAACCCAAAACCAAAAAGCTAAACAAAATCCCGGCAAAATAGACACCGTTGGTTAGTCTGAACTTCAATCTTTCTGCTTCATCAGTCAATACTTTCACTTCTCCTTCTTTTGTCACTTTCATCAACCCCTGTATTGATATTTATTAATTAGTCGGAGTAAGTATTGTCCGCTGTATGAAACATTCGTTACAATGTTTTTTCCCCCAAAAAAAAAATAATGGCAAATATATATATATATATATATATATATATATATATCTATAAGCAGCATTAACCCACAAACAACTTTACAATAAGGCATTTTGAACGGACAATACTTTATGTATTCCTTGGAGCGATGACCCAGGATCATCGAAATATAACGTGGCGAGATCTGATTTCAAACTTTAAAGAGTTTGAAATAACTTTATACAAAGTAGATCTCACCACGTCAAATTTCGATCATCCAGAGAGTCAAGCGAGAAATACAAGGTAGGACCCACTACTTTTTTCCTCCCAAAAGTATTACAAGGAGTTTCTAACTTATGTGACAGTGGGACCCACCATGCCACATAAGTGTCGGGCATTTATTTTGTACATCTGTCGGTCCAAAAAGCAGCACTCTTATCTAATTACTCTAGGTGTTTCAAAATTAGGTTTTTATTGTGTTACATGTGTTGTGAATTTATGCTTCCCATAATTCAAGACTTTCGTTCTAAAAAGAAAAAATTAATGCTTGCCCGGGTGGTCCATATATCTAAATAATCACGACCTCTTATTCAATTTACACGAATTATAATTTTCGTAAATTATACATCATTTTATAAAATTAAATTAATTAGGTAAAAAAAAGAAGAAGTGTCTAAATCAAATAAAATATTCGTCATTAAAAATAGAGATGACTGATGACTCTTCGCATCCAGAATCCAGGCCACACCTAAGAAAATCTGTTGATGGTGAATTTTGTGTACAAAATATTAGTATTCTAAATATAACCGCATCCAGAGACCACGCCAGAAAATCAGATGATGGACCATGAAATCCATTCCCAAATTTAATGAGTGAGGTTACTTAGCCCTCTTATATAGCCCCTCTTATATAATCCTTTGTATGTGGGGTCTACATATAATGCATTAAAAAGTTGATTTTTTTAGAAGATTTTTTTCTCACTATATATATCATCATATTAAAAAATTAACTCGTTCTAAATCTTCTAACACCCTCAAATTAGCCCTTAAAAATTTAGTAAGTTTTAAACTTTTATTTTGACTGTTGATTTACAGGGGCAGATTTATGAGGTTAGAAGTTTTAGAACTTGCTGATTTCAAGTGAGTATGTTCTCTTCACCATGTAGATCATCTTCTCTAAAAATTAACCCCTTGATACATTTCATGTGGGCCCTACAAGATGGAGGGGTTATTATTGGGCTATTTAAGGGGGCTATATAACCTCATTCAATTTTAATTAGAATTCTTAATATAATGGAAAGTCGGCGGTTATTGCACCCGGGGGCCCAATAATGGCCCCTGCTCCATCTGGTCTGTTAATTAACTTGAAATAAACTGTTTTTTTTTTTTTTTTCTAGGTAAGCAATGAATATATTAAATAAGAAAAATTACAATCTTTTACAAAGCAAAGAAACAAAAGAGAGAAAGCCTCCCACAACTCAAAGCGAACTCATGAGAACCGGTAGTATACTGTATCTGGGTTCTCAACTGAAAGAAAAAAAGGTTTATGGTCGAAGAAATCACGACATCCCAATTGAAGGGAAGTCCCTCTCTTTGACATAGTATCTGCAGCAAAATTACATTCTCGATTAACAAAAGAAAAGCTAGATAATAAAGAATTCTTGATGTTATTCCATCTTGAACGAATGAACCAAGGGATCTTATTTGCAGTAAAGCATCTAATAGCAGCCAGAGAATCTGAGGCAATCCAAACATTACTCCATCCTTGATCAAAAGCCCATTCCATCCCAAGAATAATAGCTAGAATCTCAGCCACGAAATTAGTACAAATTCCAAGTCTAATAGACATTGCAGCTAATGTATTCCCCCTGTGATTTTTGATAACAATACCTGCACCACTGAAACCTGGGTTACCATTTGAACAACCATCACAACAAATTTTTATCTGATTTTCATGAGGAGGGATCTAATAACATTCAAAAATTCTTCGATGATGGACAGGTCTTGAAGACATCTTCAAGGAGCTGAAAATGATAAGGTCTTCAATCTTGTTATACATACAACTTTTGAGGAGAATCGAAGTTTCCTGAAAATTCATCATGATCTTCCTTTTAATATTCTCAAGATTGATTGATCTATTATCGAAAGAACAAGCATTTCGAGTGTGCCAAATTTCTGTAATTATGTAAGCGATTGCTGCTGCCCAAGTATCCTTAACAGCTTGACTCATGTTAGTAGCCAAAGATATCAAAGATTGAAACGAAATTGATTGATTACCTGTGTGGAATCCGAAAATGTTAAGGATCCAAGTCCATAAGGATCTTGAAACAGGGCATTGCCAAAAGAGATGAATATCATCCTCGGCACATGTAAGACAGAATCGACATCTTGAAACTATGTTAATACCACATTGTTGAAGCTTCAAATCTGTAGCACAGCAACCTGAAATAATTTTTCATGCATTAGCACTACGTGAAGGGTGAATGCATGAAATAAATTGTTTGATCCATTTTAATGTGGCGTAAAAGCGAAATTGAAATTAGCCACTTTCAATTTCTCAACTTCAAAACACCACGATATGGGGTGGGCCGCAGCAATTTAAAATCCATCCAAACCACTCTTTTCACTTTCTTCGTCTCCCCCTATCGAGAAAAAAAAATCCTAAAACTAAAACTGGTTTTAGAGTGGGAAAGAGGCGATGAGAAGCAGAGGCAGTTTAGAGAAGTTGAAGATGAAGTTGATTTTGGAGTTTTTTTTTTGAGAGAGGGAGATCTGTTTTTTTTTTAGAGAGGAAGAGGAAGATCTGGAGAGAGATCTTGAGATATGGTGTTGCTCGCATGGTGGGGCTAGCTTGGTCGTGGAGGGTGGAAGCAGTGGTGGTGATGGTAGTGGTGACAATGGAGGGTGGAGTCAGTGGTGGTCTTCTCCCTTCTCTTATTTCCCTCAAAATCATTTAGATCTCTCTTATTTGAAGAACCCTATTACAAAAAAAAAAAAAAAACTCGGACGGTAATCAATACCTACAAATTCGTTAGGGCACTTGATTTTGCTTTTCGACTGAAAAAAACTAAGATCTTCATAACTAGCCATGATTAGTTCATATTCGTACTTTTAAGATTTGTTATTTTCGGTGGAGAAGTCAATTTTTAAAATTAATTTGGTATTTTCTTCAGTGATGGATACTTCATTAATTTGATGCTACCTTCGGAGCAACACCGATTATATTTTCTTCACTGATGTTCCAAAAATTTTAAAGGACATACCGTCAGAGCAGCGGTGACGGGAAGATAGGAGGAAGAAAAAAAAACTCAAAACTTGCAGAAGATTTGGGTGGTATGGATGAGAAGAAGAGAAGATTTTTGTTTGAAAGATGGGAAAAGTTTTATGAATTGTCATATCACAACTGGATGCCAGGATCTAGTAAATGTGGAGTACGATACTTTTTGAAGCCGATAAATTGAAACAACCCAACTTCAGTTTCTCTTCTGCGCCACATCAGCATGGATCTAGCTGTTTATTTTAAGTAAATTAACGAACCAGATGGAGGGGCCATTATTGGGCTCACTAACGAAGGATGCAATAACCGCTCTCATATATATATATATATATATATCGAGTACAAAAGAGGCGGCTTAATTAAAGTCTCATAGCCAATCCGGGTTTGCCCAGATGGTTAGGCATCCCCTCCCCTATGGGGGAGGTCTTGAGTTCTAGTCCTTGGGGCAGCTCATGTAATGTTTAAAAAAAAATTAAAGTCTCATAAATATATTAAAAATGAGAGCGTTTCCGGTGTCATCACTATATTGCTATCACTATTTCCATAGTCTGTGGGACCCACATACAAATGAATCAAGGGCTGATTTTTTGTGAGAATGTCCTCCTCAGTATGTCCATCATTCTCACAATTAGCTAATTCTAAAACTTGTAACCTCATCATCCATTGATCTAATATAATGGTAAAAATAAATGATTCAATCACCGTCAATTTTTTAAAAAATTAGATAACTGGATTGCTAGTTTTTGAATGAGCTGATTTGTTGTGAGGATGTTCTCCTCACCATCTAGATCATCCTCACAAAAAAATCAACACTTGATTCATCTGTATGTCCCAAAAATGTCACAGTGATGGCAATATAGTGAGGGCACCAGAACCACGCCCTATAGAAATATATTCGTCACGTATATATATAACTTCCACTTATTAGAATCTATTATATATAAGGTTACCATGACTTGTGGAGCCCACATACAGATAAACCAAAGGTCTATTTTTTGTGAGGATGATCTATATGTATGATGAGGAGAACTTCCTTATGAAAAATTAGTTCATTCTAAAACTGGCAATCCAATCATCCAGTTTTTTTTAAATTAACAGTGATTGAATCATTCATTTTTAATGTTAAATTGCCTCAATGGATGATGGGGTTACTAAGTTTTAGAATTAGCTAATTTTTGATGAGAATGATGGACATAAGAGGAGAACATCCTTACAAAAAATTAGTCTTTGATTCATCTGTATATGAGCCCCACATACCATGAAAATATTGATGCCAATATAGTGATGGCACCAGAACCGCTCCCTTATATATAAGTATAATGACAATCGTCCATAATTATTTATGCTTTAGTCAAGATTTAGGATTCATTGTTTATTAATTTCTTTTCAAGACATAGTCAACCTATTTTTTACAGGATCAATAATACGATGCTAACGAGAATTGTACCTGAATTTATGTTGTCAACAACAGTAGACGTCACCGGCTGTACTAATTAGCATATGCATGCATTTGTTTACTGGAGTTGTGAAAATTTGTTAACAGGTACGAAATAAACCATGTAGATTGCAGGGGCCAGTCGATCGATCTGTTGATGAACCAAGAGGATTAACTGTTCTGAAAGCAGTTAAATGGGCAAAGGCGCTAAACTTACAGCACATTCTTTTGAGGGTGCATGATACCAAGACTATATATTATTATTATTATCTATAATATCACTACAGGGAGGGTTGGTTGGAGAACCAGGGCTCACCTGAGTGATATCATTCACCTTACTCTTTAGGGGTAGTCTAGTGGGAGATCCCTTGATCGATCCATGGGGAATAAATTAAGGGATATCTATATATGGTTGCTAGTAGTAGAATAGTGAGGAATCCCTTGATAGAGAAAGAGCTTGGGCGTTCATTTGATGACAGTGCAGAAATCTGATGTCCTTTTCATTAAAGATCTACAATTTAGTGGAAAGTTGAATGAATTAGATGATTAAGAGATCCCACTAGCTAGACTTGCACTTACTTAATTTACTGCTTTCTCGATCCTTAATTTGTGTTTTATTCTTTATGTTTATATAGGGCAACCAATTATGTAACTTAACCAATTTTGTGTTTGATATACAACATGTATAGATGGATACATCATACACACATGAAGTGGATCATTAGGTGACGCGCGCAGCATGCTGGGCCAGATCGAGACGGCTAATGTTGGGCTTAATGAGTTAACCGTAGTAGAAATGAAATGATCACGAATCTTGAGTCCAGTAGTAATAAAATGATAACAGCCCAGGATACGTGTAAAAGGCAATCACTTGTCCATCCAAATTCACAGCCATCAGGTCCATCACCCTACTCCATTTCCCTTCATATGTGGTACTTTCATTACCTTTGCCAAGATTGCCATCGTCTTTCTAGCCAATGGGTACCTCATCAGTACGTCCCAAGGCAAACAATTTTCCCTGCAGTAAATATAGAACATATTAATAATTGTATAGTTTGATGTACAAGGTTTAAAACCAGTCGTACGTTCATTACATTATTTTGTCGAATATCATAATTTTTTTAATGCAATTCATCCGAACACTTTATTTACACTCTACCTGTGGTTTTTTTTTTTTTGGTCGATAAAAAAGATTTATTGAAGATTAGAATAAGGTATACAAGAGATATACAGAAGCTAATCCCGACTCAATTAGTCAACTCTACCTGTGATTCTTATACAACAAGTCTATACAGACCTTTTTTTTTTCGCAATCGACAGAATTAATAATTTATGATCCTTGTGGATTTTCACTAAGGCTCTACAATTTACACAAATCCACAAAGATCGTGGATTATATTGGGGTTATGCCCTAAAAATAATGTTTACGACATTTATGAGTTTAATAAATGGTTTATTATTTCTATTTAACATGCATATATATATAGTGAGTATAATATAACAAGATGAGCTAATTGTATGAAGTGTGTTCATACAAGGAGAGGTTTAATTCATCAATGTTGGTTCGTAGTCTAATCAAAGACTATAACACAAAGGATGATTATGTTATATAATGTGATATATCTCCATCACAGGAGTGTTGACTCCTAATCCTATGTGTTAATTTAATTGAATTACATTGAACAGGTCAAAGGATGATTATCATTGATTGTTGTCAGTTAACAATAATGATCATCAAAATTACTGTTATAGTAATTGGTCCTTAATTCTGAGAATTAACGTATAACTTACATGAGAGTAGTGACCGTTTTGTTTTGCTAATCAGTGAGGTCAGAAACGAAAACGTGATCCAATATTCTGAGCAAGATGGATGGTCATTTATTCCATAGTAGGAATAAGTTAGTTCAATACGGAGTCCACATGAAATGACGTTCACCTGAATCACCTTGTAGGTTCTGATGATCTAGACTGGCCAGTAGTCTCCTAAATTATTTGGGAGATTTATTAGACCATTAGGAACTATTGCATGGGTGATGGTCAGGGTTAGAATATGTAAATTCACCATAGGCACTGACAAGTAAAGTCAGGGACGTTTACGAACGTCGGAAAATAGTGGAGGGACTTAATTGCGGTAATAACAGTGGAAGGGTTCCTTTCTAAATATCCACACTTTATGGAGGGTTCAGTTACAAATATTTGGTGGAGTTATTTGTAATTAAAATATTTAAATTCTATTTTGTGTGAGACACAAAGTTTAGAAGTTTAAATATTTAAAAGCCTAAAAGTGTGGGACCCACTTAGACCTAATTAGACTTAGCATAAGATAGAGATTGGGGACCTCTCTATATATAGATATAGAGAGGGGCGTTGATTTTTACCCCAACCATAAGAAAAAACGTCATCCTCTCCCCTTCATCTATCTATATGTGATCTAGTTACTTCAAGGTGAGAAAAAGAAAACCTTAAGTTCCAAAATTCGCAACAATATCCCGCAGAGAAAAGAAGTCGATTTTTTAGGTACTTCGGTGAGGAATTGGAGGTCGGCTATTTCTGGGAAAGTTGTAGGAAATTCGATTTCATACAAAAAACATATATCATACAGACGAAAATGATAACCGAGCAAAAAGATATACAAAAAATACTCTAGTAGAGTTTTTAGTCTGGGGTTTAAGTTGTGTGTTATTTTCTCATCAATTGGGGTGCAAGTTCAACGATCCGATCCGGTAGATCTGTTCGTGGGATCAACATTAGCAAATAACAAAGTTTTAAGGCTACAGTTCACGCTTCAAAGGTATACTTTTCATTCTTTTCTTTTCATATCCCATTAACAGTTGGACGCCCTATTAGGAATCGATTAAAGTTTTTTAAACTTTTAATTTTCCACGGCGTTTTTAACTGGAATAATCGATTCGCAACAGATTATCAATTCAGTCGATTGTGATTAAAAAAAAAGAAGAAAAAACAGAAGAAAAAATCGGTCTATTTAGAGTTTTGTTCTATATATGAAGACTCAAACAGAGTACATACCGCGGGTAAGGCACCATAGTATCTAATATTATCAAGATATCCAGCAAAATATCAACAAAATATCCATCGATCTTTTGTTCTCCCCTCGAATTTGATACTTACTACACCTTTGCCTGCATTTTCATCATTTAATAAACAAAAGCAAAATCTTTCTCTATAACAGAATAATTATCAATCCATCAAAAGCCCAAAGAGATATAAATAACTTTTATCTTAGGTTTATTATATCTAGGATAAGCTATCCTCAATTACTTTTTATCATTTAAAAAAATAAAATTGATATCTCAAGATTCTCTACCCAACTTTTTATTAGGTCAATTCAACAATTGCCAGTTCCATAGAATTATTAATTAATACAAAATAATTTATCCATTATTTAGAGTAGTTGACAACACAATTATAAATTAATTTGTTGAATTTATAGAATAGATACGCTAATCTTTCTTATCGGTTTTACGTAATCGACGAATATTATTCCATCATCTAGTAACACAAGTTCTTTAAGCCCGTGCTACGCACGGGCAACGCTTTTACAAAAAATTTATTGATATTATTTTTAATTTTAAATTAAATTTTTTGTTATCTAATTTGAGATAAAGTTCCTATTAAAACTACTGTAGGAGGAGTATGAAACATAAAATTTTACAATAATAAATGTCCAATTAGAGATAAAGTAACATCAATTAATTAATGTCACATAACAATAACTATTGATGTGGCACTCCATATGTTGACTTTGCCATATCATAAACTCGAAATATGTATATTAAATAGACATGTTATTGACACTGTCTATGTGGGGCCTACATGCTTGGAGATGATCTAACAGTGTGAAAATGATCTACTTGCCATGTAGATCATCTTCTCATAAAATCCATCATGCTCTAAAACCTCTAACCCCATCAAATGTTGGTTTGAAATTAATTATATAAATAGATGGCTCATAAATCATATAGCTTTTGCTGGAGTTAAAAGTTTTAGAATGATATGATTTTCGGAGATGATGATCAATATAGTACGTATATATATATATCGATTATCCTTACAAAAAATATCCCTTAGATAATCTCCATATGGTCTATACATGGACCTTGTCAATAACATGTATATTTAAGCATGTCCCACAATCCGCACTATATATAGATAGTATAGATAGATAGTATAAATACGTAAGAGAAAACTTATATTTTTAATATAATAATATATCTTTTCGTTTATATTTGGGAGTCAGAAACAGTAGGGGAAGTTGAAATTCTTTCTTTAATTTTTTGTGAAAAGGCAGAATTTTTTTTTGTTATAATGATGAAATAGGAAAATTTGATGTATATTATAGATAAGTCAATAAAAATATAATAGTAATAATTCTCAATCCTATAGATACGTAGCTATTTTATGCTAGATGATTAAAAGATCATCTTATCCTTAAAAAATAGCTTCAGAGTCATTCTATGTGGGCCCATAATTAAATGTAGCATTATATAGAATTAATGTAATTTAAATAATTAAAAAGAATTAATAAGAATAAAACTATTTATGGTGTTTTAATTGGTAAGTAGGTGCATGTTAGAAGGTGCTTTAATTAGTATTTTTAATAATTTTGTCATATTAATTTGCAATACCTATAGATAATCTGTAAATACAGATTAATTGATGAAATAGAAAAAAAATAAATTAAAATAAAGTAATTCAACTAAACAAACACCCGTCCATATATATTTTTTTATAAGTACAAACACTCATATACTACAACAATAAAATTTTATACATAATTTGATTAATTTTTTTGTGAAGCTAACAGAATTCATTATTTTTTTCACTCTTCAATAATCTGTAAGGTAAATTAGAATCAAATGCTGAAAAAAGAAAAAAAATACGAAAAATCAAAGAATGTGTAACTAAAGAAAAATATACACAAAAGTTAATAGTAAAAGCACCAAGTACCAAATAAAAAAAGTATAATAGAATAAGGAATACAATACATAAAGTTACTCTTAAAGATCGAACTCCCTTACATCTCAATTTTTTAATTCATGATACACAAATTTAAAACTCGTAAAAAAAGATGAATGTAAACCAAAGAAGTAAAATATGTGTAAAAAAATAGATCACGTAAAGAAAGTATAATAGAATAAGTAGTACAATACACAAAGTTTTCTCCACAAAAAACTAAATTGATGTTTATTTCTAAAGATAAACGTAAACCAAAGAAGTAAAACATGTGATAAAGAAAGAGAACAAAGAGAAAAATAAATTGATGTTTATTTCTAAAATAAATAAATGAACTTGGCTTGTGTGTAGATAACTGTATGTAGACCTGCGTTGGTAGATCTCATCCCCTGTTTTCAAACTCAACTATTTTTTATATTTTATACAGTAAACTACTATCTATCAACAAAATTGGTAATTGAATAGGACGTTTTGAAATAATTTGAACAAAATAGAAAAATAAAATCATACCATAACAAAAAGATGGCTTGGGTGGAAGGTTTTTCAAGTTTTGTCGGTTCTAAAAATAGATTAATAAAGCTTTCGATGAAAATAGATTTTCTCCAACTAATAGCTCATCCAAATTTTAATCTTTTGTGGTGAATGAGACCTACATTGGTAGAAAAAATTAGATTAGTAAATATAGCATAAGAAAAATAAAACTTTATAGTTCAAAAACAAAGTAATCTTTGCTAGAAAAATATGTTTACTTATATGATGAATTATAAAAAGAGAGAATAACAGTGTAATTTATGTGTGTGAGTTACAATTCTAATTTTTAATGCGTAATTAGTGGCCAATTAAAAAGAATCAATAAAAAAAGAGAATAAATTTTAGAGAGATAATTTAGGAGAAATTTAAGTAGATGAAGATTTTATTTGATTAGCTTAATTAACATGATAAATGACTAATTAAAGAAAATTAAGATGTGAGGAGAGAAACTTTGAGTGTGACACATCAGCCTTGAAAGCATCAATGAGTAACACATCAACGTTAGAGGTCTCAGAGCATGACATGTGGCGTTTGAAAGAGGAAATTAGAAAAAAAAATTAGATTAGTAAATAAAGCATAAGAAAAATGAAACTTTGTAGTTTGAAAAATAAAGTAATCTTAGTGTAGCACCCGCACTTTTGGTCGAACCACGCTTATGAGGTGCAAACTCTCTTGTGCTTTTTGACTGAGGGAGATACATTTTATATCTCTCTCTGAGAGTATTGATTTTGATTGATTTGGAGTCGCCACCTGATTTTTAGGGAATCAGGACCCTATAGTTGGAAAACTACACCTAGATTTCTCTTTGAGAAATACTAATGGCGGTCTTCCTCAGTTTGGTCTGCGATTGAGATTCCGGGTAAGAGAATTCTATTACGGGTCAGGAAGGTGTGAGGCACCTGACAACCGCCCGATCAAAGATCGGTCTTTACTTCATAATTAGGGGATGATTTTAAAGATATTTGTTTTAAGAACTGATTAAGAAATTTTGCACAGAAAATCTGAGCAATTGATTCTCTCACAAAATAGTTCATTTATGTATCTCTTTTTGAGATGAAATTGATTTGAACAAATACTTTCTTTTAAAAGTAAATGTATGTCATGCTTTATTTTTAAGCATGAATTATCTCCAATTTTGAGGGATGATTAACATCTTTCCTTATTTGAAGGAAAGATTGGGATATCTCATTTTGAGAATCCAAGAGACTATATAAATTTCTATATTTATTAGTGAATTTTTGTTAGGAAATATTTCCCTTAAAATTTTTTTTTTTTTTTTATATATTTGCTTCCTATAGATTTTCCATGATATTACATCAAGGGAGAAGTATTGAGATTATCATTTTGAATGATTACACTAGTATATAAATCGAGGATTGTAAATAAATGATATTATCTAGTTAGAAAAATGATGAAGGGACACATTCCCCAAGCACTTTATTTAAGAAAGTAAATGATTTTAAATGAACAAGAATTATAAATGTTCATAAGAGTGTTAGAATGTTAGTGTTAGTAACAAGGAATGTAAATAAAGGAAATTTAATGTTAATAACTTATAAATAAATGACAAGAAATGTAAATAAAGAATGTTAGAGAGTTAGAGTTAGTAACTTATAAATAAATGACAAGGAATTTAAATAAAGATGTAAAATAAAGAAATTGAGAAATTAGTTAAAAGTAAATTGCATGAAATGTAAATGAAGATAGATATAAGGAAAGAATGTTCACTTTGGAACAATATATATATAAATGTATGGATAATATTTACATCTTGAAATCACCATAAGTATTATGGTTTTCAAGACAATCTAATTTAGATCATCTTGAAATTTAGCCAAGTTTAGAAAATTTCTATACCTTGACAAATGGAATCACTTGAATGAAGACTTGATGACACTTGAAGTCTCTTAACCAAAAGAAGGTCACACCACTCCTAATTTAATAAGAGTGTTGAGACTAAAAATTGGAAGAGCTTCCTCTTGTTTTTACAATCCCTTGAAATTTAGAAAGAGATCTCTAAAAAATCTCTAACCCAAAAGAACACACCACTCTTAAATTTTATGAGAGTGTTGTTACTAAAAATGAGTAGAATTTTGAAAGAGGAATTACAACTCTATTCTAAAAGAAAAGAAAGAAATCTTCTAAGTCTTAGTCTCTTCTTTGTTCTTCAAGTCTTCAAAAGCTTCATCTCCTTTGTTGATGAGTTGCTTTCTCTCCAAAATTCTTCTATCAAGATTGGCTTCTCCTCTCAAGAATTTTCTCTTCAAGTATTCTCCTATTTCCTCTCCTTTTTCTCTCTTCCTCTTTCCTTTCCTTTTTCTCTCTTTTCTCCTTTTCCTCCTCTTTCTCTCTTCCCCTTTTTTTTTCTTCTCCTCCCTATGGATGGGGGTGGAAGGCTCTATTTATAGCCTTTCACCAATAATAGCAAGGAGGTGGTTTGTAGTGTGAAAGGGATTAATTTGAAGTGTGAAATGAGGTTGATATGAAGTGTGAAAGGGATGTTGATTAAAAAAAAAATTAGGTGGAATAGTAAGGAGGTGGTTTTTTAAATGAAGAAGATATCTTTTATTTTTATTGTGGGTAGGTCTCATTATTTGAGAAAATAGAAGGTGAGGATAAGAAGTGAAAGGTAGTTAGAATAATGAGGAGGTGGAGAAAAGAAAATATGGGTTAAATAGCTCAAATGGGCCATTTGGGCCTGTTTTGAGCTATTTTTTGGGCTTTGTTTTTTTGATGACTTTGGGCCATTTTTGGGCTTAATTTGGGTGTGGTTTTACGCTGGTTTTGAGCAAGGTTTTGAGCTTTGGTTTTGGGCTATTTTTGGCTTGATTTTAAACTCCATTTGGGGTTATTTTTGTGGGTGATTAATGAGAATCTCAAAGTATTCCATAAATAAAGGTGGGCAAAATTAGGGTGTCTACAGATGCCCCTCTTTGGCAGAGGTTTGCTTGCAGGCCGTATGCCAAAGTAATGACACTTAATTTTGCACACCGCAGAAAATGTTTTACCTCCCTTGGCAAAATTGGTTGACTCGATTTTGGCTTTCACCGATGACCATTGAATTATAATTTGTATTGATAATTATTCTTTATTACTAATATGGTAGGACATAAATTTGAATAGAGAGATTATCAGACATAAATTTGAATGGAGAGATTATTGGACATGAACTTAAGTGAGATAATAAATATGGTATTAGAGAGACTTTATTATATTTTAAATTACTTCTCATGGGGAGACTTTTTTGTTTGTTATTTATCAATTAAAATTGATATAAAATTCTGAAATGCTTTTATTTAGAGTTTTAAAGTTTTTTTTTTAGAAAATGATTTTACAATAATTGAAAAGTAAAACTAATATCAATTTTTTTTATTGGCTTGATTGATCAAGTCATACAATTACTTGCCCTTTCAAAGAGAAAGAGAAAAGAATAGAGAATAAAGAGAGAGAGAGAGTAATATCTATTCTTGAATTATCTGTAATATAAAAAATATAAAGACAAATACAAATCAAATATAGAGTAAAAGATTTTACTCGAAAAGAGAGTTATAGAGAACCATTTGGATCTGGTAAAAGAAGAGAATAATCTAGCTTTATTTTGAAAGGGTAGATGAAGCGAGATAAAATTTTCTTCAATGATGTTGCAATAGAGATTGTCATGCAGCGGTCCCCGATTCCGATCACCACCTATCACAATTAGCAGTGTGAAATGATAGTTATTATTTTTTTTCTAAATACATGATAGTTATTTCTCTTATTTGAGAGAAATAAGAGTACTATTAACTTATTCATTTTTCAATTTTTAATTGACTAACCAAGATTTGTAAACATACTTAATGGGAGACAGTATACATATCAAATTGTTCATTCTTCAAAATTGGTTCTATCAAAAAAAATTCTTAAAAATTGGTTTGATTGATCAAGTCATACAATTACATGCTCTTTCAGAGAGAAAGAGAAAATAATATAGAAAAGAGAGAGAGAGTAATATCCGCTCTTCATTTATCTATAATATAAAAAATATAAAGACAAATACAAATCAAATATGGAGTAAGAGATTCTACTCAAAAAGAAAGTTATAGAGAACCATTTGGATCTGGTAAAAGAAGAGAATAATCTAGCTTTACTTTGATCGGGTAGATGAAGCGAGATCGAATTTTCTTCAAGGATGTTGCAATAGAGATTTCCATGCAGCGGCCGCCGATTCCGATCTCCACCTATCACAATGTTAATTAAATTAGATGATGGAAAAACGAAAAAAATACAAAATACAAAATGACTTTTTAGAACCGTGATTACTTTATACTGTGGAAAGTACCTATACATATGAGTAAGGAGAATCAAAAGGTATTTATATAGGAAGAGATAAATGTAGTAGAGGAAAATACTGAGTAATTAAGCAGAAGATTGTAACGTATTGAATAATTAAGAAAATAATTAATTAATATTTATAAAAAATTTATAACCGATATTAGTGTAATTAGATTCTTATTACTATATTTATTATACTTTCTTCATTGGTATCTAATTAACCTAATTTTAGGAGAGAAGAGATAAATTTTAGGAGTAAGCTATAAAAGCATTTTTATGAGATATAAAAAAATCATCAAAAATTAAAAAACGTTGTGTGGGCATTGTTATTTTTTATTAAAGTTTTTAATAGTTAGAAAATCTTTTAGGAGAAAAGAGAGAAATTTTAGGAGTTTTAAAAATTAAAATACGTTTTAATTATTAGTATATTTGTGAAAGAGATTTAGGAGATATATTTTAAGAGGAATTTAAGGAGATGAGTTTTTTTTGGTTAGCTTAATTAACATGATAAATGACTAATTAAAGAGAATTAATGAGTGACATAGAAGGTGCTTGTGAGGGAGTTTGGAAGAAGGGAGGGGATGAGTTAAAAGTACCATTACGTAATAGGGTATATTTTTTTTACCATGAGCTGACAGAGAGGATTTTTTTTACCCTGGGTTTTTTTGATCCTGGTTAGCTTAATTAACATGATAGTTATATATATATAATAGATATATAATAGATGTAATAGATAGGAGTGCGAAGAGAGAGGTTATGTAAAAAAAATGGCTTACAAAATATTAAGGGAATTAGATTGCTTGATTTTAGCAAAATTACTATAGTTATTGATAGAGAAATCATCAAAAATTAAAAAATATTTATGGGAATTATTATTTTCTATTAAAGTTTTTAATAGCTAAAAAATCCTTTAGGAGAGAAGATAGAAATTTTAATATAATATATTTAATAAAAATTTTAAATCCTTTATGAGAGATATTTTGGGAGAAATTTAAGGAGAGGATTTTTTTTGGATAGCTTAATTAACATGATAAATTACTATTAAAGAGAATTAATGAGTGACATATATGGTGCTTGTGTGGGAGCTTGGAAGAGAGGAGAGGAGGAGTTAAAAGTACCATTGCGTAATAGGGTGGGTTTTTTTAACCGTGAGCTGACAGTGAGAGTTTTTTTGACCCATCCTTTATGAGAGATATTTTGGGAGGAATTTAAGGAGAAGATTTTTTTTGGATAGCTTAATTAACATGATAAATGACTATTAAAGAGAATTAATGAGTGACATATATGGTGCTTGTGTGGGAGCTTGGAAGAGAAGAGAGGAGGAGTTAAAAGTACCATTGCGTAATAGGGTGGGTTTTTTTTACCGTGAGGTGACGGTGAGGGTTTTTTTGACTCAAGGTTTCCACTATATATATATATATATAATAGATAATAGATGATGGGCTGAATTCTGGAGGAAAAGTACATTAAAAACACCTTAGTTTAAAAAAATTGTATTTAAGTCATCATTTTTAAACTAAATAAAAAAATAGCACCCTCCCCTAATTTTTGCTCAAAATCTCCTAAAAATACACTCTTAGCTTTTTACTGTCTAGACCTTTTATTCTTCAATTTAGACTAGTGTTTTAAAAATCGAACCGGACCGACCGGTTCAACCGGTGACTCAGTCAAATTTCTGGTTCGGGTCAACATTGACCTAGTAATTTTCTCAAAAACCGTCTTTTTGAATATGAACCGGTCGACCCGGTTGAACCAGTGAACCAGGTGACCTGGTCGATTTTTAAACCAGTCTTTGTTGGGTTTTGAACCCAGGACCCTAAAGTGACAAACCTCCTACCATTTCAGCTACCATTAGATTGTTGTCATTATGACAGTATAATTGCTATACAACTAATTGTTATTTAAGAGTTTTAGCATTTTCCAAAACTTAAATTGTTGAGTTTCGAACACCAGACCCATAAGTGACTTCAAAAAGATACTTTACCAACTGTGCTGTATAAAATAATATATTTTTATTGTTGTTATTATATTAATAGTTTAGACTTAACCCACTGGTCAACCCACTGGTTGAACCAGATTGACCCAACCCACTAGTTTCTCCAGTTTGATTACCTGTCCAATTTTTAAAACATTGATTTAGACCCAATTCTAGACCCACATGCGGGGTCACGCAATACACCAATGTAGTTAATTTTTTTGCAAATACTTGTTACGCTTTTGAATAACGTCAGTACCTAAATCTATAAAATTCGAATTGCAAATAAACAAAATATTTTCTTTGCATTGTTTTCGTGAAAATCACCTAATTCCGTAAAATTTAAGCAGAATCATATTAAAAATTTGATCAAAGTAGGATAGGCAATACTTAAAAAAGTACACAAAAAGTGAGGTGGTGGATTCAGCTTAACCCTGTGGGAATAGGTGTAGAAGCAAAGTGATCGTGGACCCAACTCTTTCACAATTCCCTAAAACCAAAGTAAAGTAAAAACCCGATATTGCCTTTTAGACCTCTCGTGCTAATTGCGTCAACTGTGTATAAATAGGTTTGCTTTGATGTGCGGACCCCACTTTCATCTTATTTAATAGCTGTGAGCCACAACAGGTGGCCCACTGTGGGACCCACAGATTACCAGAACCAAATTAGATTGAACAAGAATCCAATCTGAAGTTTTTTGTTGTTATTTTCTTTTTTTACTTTTTTTTTTAAGAATACAACTAGACTGTCATCTAAAAAGAAAGAGTTATTTTATATAACAATAATATGGACAGACTATTTTATAAAAATGGTGCCTCATGCTTATGTGGCAGGGTAATATGCACCACTTTTTCCTCTCCCGAAAGTATTTTGAAGGAATTTCTGACCTACATGGCAGTGGGACTCATCCTGCCACATAAGTATCGGGCACTACTTTTGTAAAGTGGTCGGTCCAAATAGCACTGTTGTTTATATAATGTTGGGTCATTTGCACAACGCCCTTTAAATCTCAGAGACAGCCTTGATTAGATGACCTTGTAGATCAAGACCAGGGCAGATGAAGGTGACTAGAGAAGGAAAAGTAGAATTATTGACTGACGAAGGAGGACTGAAGTTGGGACCGTGTAGCAAGTAATAAAGGATGAGATGCTAAAAATGGTGGGGTGAATGAACCAAGAATGTAACATAAACATAAACACTTTAGACGACAGTTTACAGAGAAATGTGGTTTAAGTTATAAAAAGGACTAGAACTTGCTTGCATAAAACAGTGGTTTAGTATGAGTTTAGACCACAGGTTTACCTAAAACAAGGGTTTAAGTGATCCTTTAGACCACAGGTTTGAGCCAAAAATTGATATAAGTGATGGATGATTTAGACCACGGTTATAAACTGTGGTCTTTAAATTTTATTAATAAGCACAAAGCCAGAGATCACAATTAAAAACCGTGGTCTAAAACTTTTCTTCTTGCGGTGAATGTAAATATCCTACTCATCCTTTCATGAACACAAAAGAATGTTTTTTTTTTTTTTTTTTTGAAGCTAGACTAAAAAGAGAACAGAAAAAATATGACAGTTTTAAGATAGTATACTCTTGAGCTTTTTTTTTTTTTTTTTTTTTCTCAAAATGTCCTTGACAACGTTATTCAACTTCTATCGTACTAATAACACAATTGAATTATAAGATCAATTGCATCACGCGCGAACTAAATTAGTCCGTAAAGTCTGTTACTGTTGGTAGCATAAACTTAATTTCAAATTCTATTTAAACGAGTTATATGGTTTAGAATGGATTAATTTCCGATTATATACTAGATATGAAATCTATATGGTGAAGAAAACATTCTCATTAAAAAATAGTACTTGGATCTACATGTAACTCATCTCATTGCAAAAATAAGAATCACTCTATGAGAGACGTAGTTCAACAACAAATCTATTGCCACGAAAATTTTCTCAACTCAATTCGTTGATCATTATACAAAGTTGTAGGTTCAAAATTCGCAGCCTGTGATATTTTCATAATTTTCCCTTATAATTTTGTTCATTTTTATTGTGACAATTCAAAACGTTTGCGTAAGCCTATACTTATGTGGGGACTATTTGAAACACATCACATGCTTCATGGTGGTAAGTACTTACCTACCTAAGAAGAAATTTTTTTAGCATCCAGGTCTTATGAACACGTCTTTCTCGATGGACCATTGGCACGATTTATGTCCCAATAGTCAGGGAGCGCAGTCTTAATGGATCCTACTTGGTCATCTGACTATAAATTAGGCCAATGGTCAATAAAAAAAAGTAAATTTATCGTTGATTTAAATTAACTTTTAATAAGATTTTGAGAAGTAAATTTTTTTTGAAATAAATTGATTTTTTTATAATAATAATATTGATGGAGCTATGGACATTTTTATAAAAAAATTAACTCTTAAATCTTCCCATTTATACCCTAAATGCTGGTTTTTTTTTTTTTTTTTTATAAAATAAGAATGCAGAGTTTAATAAGTGCTTTTAAAACCCGGGTTCAAATATCCTCCTACTTTTATCTACTTTTATTGCCCAGAGAAGAAGAAGAACCTTGTCGGTAGGTTCCACTCTACACAATTAAAGAAAAAACTCCGACACCCTACACATGACCACTGACATTAGATGGCCCCCCACACACTTTAAATTTCTGCCCGTTTTTCTTTTTTTCGAGTCATCCAACCAGCCTTCGCTTTCACACAAATGTTACAACATTAATGACAAAATTGGCCTCACAATCTGACCAATTAAAGCAAGTTGGTGATTTATATTTTGCGTATTATAATGAATCAAAAATTAATAATTTAATTATTATAAGAAATATTTTTTATGCAGTAGTTTTTAAAAAATTTATTATATGTTTTTTATTTCAAAATTATCTATGAGTTTTTTCAACAAGTTCTTCTAATACTTTTTTTTGTTTTCATTTTTTTTTTGGTTTTTGTCTAAACCCTAAATTATTGTTCGAAAATCAAATACGAAATAATTAAAACAAGCTTTATTTCCAGACGTACATTATGCTCTACTATATTAAATTTGTGGTGCTCCAAGTTGTTATGGATATAATTCTCTCATTTTTATGGTTGGAATATTTCAACACAATTATTAATTTTTTGTACAAGATATTATAGGATCCAGACGAAGATAAATTTAAAATGGAATTTTGTATTTTGTATTTTTTTTTTTGTGAACAAGATCTTTCGACAATATTCCCAATCATTTAAAAAACCAGCTCATTTTGTATCTGGAAGCCCTACCAAATTCTTATTATTAGTACTATCATAATCAGTATCAGAAAATAAAAATATCTTATTTTCTACAAGAATGATGATATCATCTTCAAAAAAAATGGTAAAATTTTATAGTTTTCATTACTTCCTTATCATTTTGAGAGTCATTGACTCATAAGTCAGCAAAAATATTTCCATTTGGACCTATTTAAAATTTTTTAGCCCAATTTAAAAATAGTTTTTATTTTTCTGATTATAATCAATTTTTTTTATTTATAAAAATTATTTTATCAATTTATATCTTATATCTTTAAACAATATTTTAATTTGATAACAAATTAAATTGAGCCTAGAACCAAAAGGATATTTAGGTCATTAAATATAACATTTAATAACTTCCAAAATGGGTGAATATCTTTTTTTTGGGGTTGGCACTGGGCAGTTGTTTAGTGTAAAATGCATAGAATTCAAAGTTGTTAGATAAAGTCCAATATTATATTAAAAGAATAAAAAGTTAGGTCCACTAGGGTTACATTAATCACCATAGATTTGGCCTTAATTTTTGGTATCGTTTATCCAAAGCCCTAAATCACGGTTCTACTGTCGGACTCATTCGCTTGAAAGTGATAGAATTGGTTTAGGTATTTAAGCACTCCTTATAAATTAAAAATTGTGAGAAGTTTCAAAGTTGGAGGACTTATCACTTATATTTTGTCAATCCATCAATAAATTACTTCAGGTTCTTAACCAAATTTAGGGTTTCAGATTTATAAATAAATGATACACTCACAAAACATGAAAAGTCATGACTTTGAAATCAAGTTCCAGTAAAAATCCAAAATGGAAAATGAACACTGAAAATAGTTTTGTGCACCCTCATTTAACGGGTGTACATTCACTCCTCTTTCACTGGTTAAGTGTTTTACAGTGTTAGTGCACCGTTAAACACTTCAACCAATAAAAATGAATGTAACCTGCTTGGTGCACAAAATAGCTCTCCTTTTTTACTCATTAAAATTGAATTAATTTGAGTCAATTTGAGTCAAAAGATAACAAATTTAATATTGCAGCTTATAATGTGACCTAAGTTGCAGTGTGTTAACCATAGGTTTTACTGCCTTGCACTAATTAAAAAAAAAAAAAACGTTGATTGTTCTGAAGCTTTTTAATTTTATTTTTCTTTTTCAAGTAGAAAATATTATTATTATTATTGTTTTTTATTTAATTTAAAAACTGAAGAAAAATTATACAAAACAAGATTGTAATGAGAGAGATCTAGAGAGAGGAACAAAATTGACCATTTCTGATTATTATTTACTATAATAATTACAGTACAACCACTTCAGAGTAGAAACCAAGCCTTCATTAATTAAGCTTACACCATATATCACATTAACCCGGCCACAGAACTCAAACTTGTAAGACTTCTGCATCAACTCCACAGAAATTCAAGATAGTACTACTTTGAACAACACAATATATATATATATCAGAAGTATAAAACCCTAGCTAGTAAGATCTAATTAATTAATGGTGCTTCGCAGCAAACCGATTAACCAACGCAAGTGCGTTGCTTGTAACCTGGGCAACCCCAACAACTCTACTCTTAATAGCAGCCTTCACATTTTCATTTGACCCATGACCCATAAACCCATCAACACAAGTGTTCTCATCAGTAAGTGCAGCACTTACCCAAGTCTGTACATTACTCATATGCCAAATAAAGCTCTGACCCCTGACTTGACCCATTTGCCCGAGCTCCTTAATGGATCTACTCAACCGATCCACACTATCACCCATATTGTCTACACAATCTTTCACAGCTTGGAAATCTCTACCCTTAATTCCCTCTACTCTGGTCATCATAGAGACGTAATTCGTGGCGGATCGAGCCCTGGCTAGGCTCACCGATAATGCCGCTTGAGCCATTTGTCTCGGACTTCGTTGAATTGTACTTCTGTAAACAGAGAGTGATTCAAAACATAAATTAGGATACCGGGTGGCGCCGCAAGAAGCTTTGATGAAATCGGTGGCACCGGCCGGGGAACGTTTGGCCGCGGTGGCTGAAGATGTGTAAATGATGGATAGGAGAAGGAGAAATGAAAGGCAAAGTCTAGCCATGGATAATTTGGAGGTGTTTGGAAATGGGTTTTGAAATTGATGATGAGATGAGTTAGGAAGTTGATGGGGGGTGGGGTTTATATAGAGGACTACTCTAAAAAAAGACTTGCTGGTTGTAATGTAAGCTGTAAAATTAAAGTTTATTGTGGGTGTGAATGTGTGATTTGCTAAAGTGGTTTCACACGGCACCTACGGAGGTTTGGGACATGTTAGTAATAAATTATAGGGTTATTTCGTATTTTGGTCCTGTATAAGTTGCGAAATTAGGCCTAGGGTCCTGGATATGTCCAACTTAGAGTTTGGGTCCTAGGATGATGGTTGACTCGGTTGACCATTAAAAAAGTTAAACTGACATTAAGGGGACCTTGTAAAAGTATGTTTATACCCTTATGAATGTTTTAAAAGACACTCAGACCCAAACGACACACCTCCCCGTTAAATCCCTTTGCACGTGCCTTCGGATTAATCCCACTAATCAGACGGTTGTAATTAATCCAAAACTTATCAAATGTTAAACTCTATATTCTTCTCTCACATTTTTTTACCGCAAAAAAAAAGTGACGAAGCTAGGGTTCCGGTGAACCAAGTGAGAGAAATTGAAGTTCATTCCAATGAAATTTATGGTGAAAATCTGTAGAGAAATCAAATATACTATTGGTTTCGAGTGTAATCGTTTCATTTTTCGGTGGATTGAACAATTTCTTGGTTTTATTGGTGTTTTTTAGGGGTTTTGACTTCAACAATCTACTGGACCTTGGTGGAATTGATGTACCTTCACTTGATGGTGTTGAGGTTTGTGACGAGGTTTCTAGTTAATTTATGCATGGTTATGTTGATAGCTAGTACTTTTTTTTTTTGTGACTTATGATACTGATTTGGACTCTTGGTGATTGTTAGACTATCTTTTGGACTGATGTTTATGATTAAGGCTTTTGGTGTTTTCTTAGAACCGTTTATGTTTAACAATTGAATTCATGGATGTTTTGTAGTGATGAAAGTTATAATTATCTCATTTTTTGTATTGTTAAAACACATTACGAACTGAATGGATGCATATTTTTATGACCATAAAGGTTAAGTTGTGTGAATGGTTTAATGGATGTGTGCATCAGGAAACCACATTTTGAGATTAGGTCATTATGTTACTTTATTTTGGATGAGATTGCAGGAGGTAGCTAGCTTTCACAAATTGTGGCGAAGAAAAATGGATAAGGTGACGATTGAGAATGGAGAAGATGAGTTGCAGAGAAGGACAAGGCAGTGTAGGTTTTTAGTTACAGCCATGAGTCTAACGGCTATGACCCAATGACTATTTATATCTCAACCGTTAGATCATGGATAAGTCATACCCATTGGATTTTTAAGTGAAGTCATATGACTTCTTAACTGCCCCACAAAGTCACGTGATGGATGGGGAACTAACCCCGTTAGTTTATTTTCTTAATTTTTTACATCAATTATTTACTTAACAGAAGTTGGATGGTCAAATGAGTCAACCGTCGGTCCAAGACCCAAACTCAAAGCTGGACATATCCAGGACCCTGAGCCTACTATCGAACTTTATCTGGGACCCTAATACTAAATAACCCTAAATTATATTGATATGGATATGGAAAAAGGCCAGATAAAAATATTGATTTTAAATGGAATAGAGTCATACTGTCCAGCGGCCCAACCTAAGAAGCAATTAGGGAATCGGTTAGGGCTCCACTTAGGTGGGGGGCTCCAAATATGTCCCACTTCATTAACTTATTGTGTTAATAGGTTGACAGAACAAAAAAAAAAAAAATAATAATAATAATTGAAGGGAGAAATGGGTTTTCAAATTCTATAATGAGAGTAGATTTGGAAAAAAGAAGATAGAAAATAGAAGGAAAAATAGGGAAGAGAGGAGAGAGAAAGGAAGAGGGGTAACGTGCAAAAACTTATAGAATAGGCTGTCACAGAGGTACGCAAGAGAAATGCTATAGGGACCGGGTTTGGTTCAGTGGTCGGCCCATTGGTTTTCACATAAGGTGTCCGGGTTTGATCCTCCTGAGCTCTCTCTTGGTGGCCACCCAGATAGATTCGAAATTGGACGTGTGCAAATGGAAGGGGTTTGCTATCATCCCCAAGGATTAGGTGGGTGCCCAATGTGGTGGCCCGGATACCTTGGTCATCAAAAAAAAATGCTATAGGGACCGGGCCCCCAATCTGTTTATTTATACAGATTGAGGTAGCACCCTCAATCCACCACTCATTATGTGTTGTGGGGACCACACAAATTACAATACGTAGTGGATTGAGGATGCCACCTCAATCTGTATAAATAAACAGATTGAAAGCCGGTAAAAAAAGCATTTTCGTTCTTCGAAAGTAAAACGGGTCGTGGGTGACCCAAGTTTGAATTAAAAGTTGTTGCCACATCAACTGTCATTTGGAGCGTTAATTGATTGCAAGTGATCATCTTACGGTCACTAATCATGGTACTAATGAGGACATTCTAGTGAAGGTGCGCACCACATAATAGGTTTAAAGGATTAAATGGTTTTTTAGTTCTTCTTTTTTTCTTTGCTTTTCTAATGGAGCAAAACATCAAAAAGTTCTCATACACCATACTTTTTCTTACGTAGAGATTAACCAAGAGCTTATTTTTTTTGATAACTAAGATGTATAGACCATATTGGCAAAATAGTCACATCCTTTTAATATTTTATACTCCAATAAATGTTGATTGAAAATTTGATGGTAGAAAATAAGTTTAAAATTTCAATAAAATTTTGATGAGGTGAAAAATATCATAATAATAAGGATTTTTTTTATTAGAAGTTGATCTTCAAAAAAAAAAAAAAAAAACCATTAAATTATTTCCATATAGATAAAATAGGGGCCTACTTTCAATATTTTGCCTTGGGCCTCAATTTCTTTTAGGCCGACCCTGCCAGTGCTGCAACGCCTAGTGAAAAGAATTGCTTTGTCAGTGTAGACCACATGATCAAGAAGAAATATAAAGGATCAGCATAGTGTATTAATAAGTAAAGAGTTTCTGTAGTGCAAGTCTTCACCACTTGATGATGTTGAGACGTAGGATATTATTGATATTTATAGAGATGGGTTACAAAAGTGATATACATCATAGATAAATGAAAATGAAGTAAAAAGATCTAACAAAAATATATATACATACAAGAAGTTGATGCTAGCTTGATCGTTCTCGATCCTTTGTTGATGATTCTTGTCTCCATCAGCTGACTGATGTAAACTTTAACTTTTCAATTCTTCTTTGTTGTTGTTGTAGGGTCATACGAATGACGTGCATGCATGTTTGCATGTAAAGGTGGTGTGTACACATGCATGTGCATGTGAACTCCAATAAGTATAGGCCACATGATCACTTATACCGACCAAAAAAAAGAAAGGTTTACGTATGACAGATATTTCCTAGGCGCTGCATCACTGGCCAATATGATTCAATGATTTATATTTTTACAAGGATGACATCTTCAGTGTGAGTAGATCCTCTATCCCTAAATCTCCTGTCCCTTAATTTGCTGATTTCACCTTGTAGACTCCATATAAAGATTATTTAATATGATTGATATATATTTGGTGATCGAGATTAATGTTCTCTTTACTTTAAAGATCATTCCTATAAAAAATTAATCCATTTTGAAACTCTTTAGACTATCAATATTCGATTGGAAAATCATCTGTTAGAAAATTATTTATATTTTTGATAATAGACAGTTGATTTTTCAATCAACTTTTGGCAAGGATTAAAAATTTTAGAATGTTTTATAAGAATGATAAGAGTGAGGAGAATGTTTTAACCAAATATCAGCTATTAGATCATCTTCATGTTAGCCTACAAAGAAAAATCAATAAGAGGAGAGGGGATACAGGATCTACTCTCTCATTCTTACAAAAAATCATAAATCATATCATTATATTCAAACTTTCAAATTTTAAAAAATTACTATTGAAAACTCGACCATAAATAAGATGGCTCAAATTTTCAGCACTTATAAATTTTAAAGAGAGAAAAAAAAAATTGGCCTGCTTGCTAGCTAGCAATTACTTAAAAAAAACATGGGTTGTTCTGATTTTTTTTTTCTTCAAGTAGGGTTTTTACCCAGAATTTTCAATCTATAAAGTTGCAACTCTGGAAAATATTATTATGTTTTATTGTTTAATCTAAAAACTCAAGAACAATTATACAAAACAAGATTGTAATGAGATAGATCAAGAGAGAGACAAAATTAATTTCCGCTCACTATATATTATTATTATTATTATTATTATTATTATTATTATTATTATTATTATTATTATTATTATTATTACAATACATACAGATAGAACCAGTACTCCAGGTCCAGAGTAGAAATAAAGCCTTCATAAAGCTTACACCATATGTCACATTAAACACACAAAACTTAAAACTTCTTAGTCATCTTCTGAATCAACTCCACAGAAAACCCTAGCTAGTAAGATCTAATTAATTAATGGTGCTTCGCAACAAACAGATTAACCAACGCAAGTGCGTTGCTTGTAACCTGTGCAACCCCAACAACTCTACTCTTAATAGCAGCCTTCACATTTTCATTCCACCCATGACCCGTAAACCCATCAACACAAGTGTTCTCATCAGTAAGTGCAGCACTCACCCAAGTTTGTACATTACTCATATGCCAAATAAAACTCTGACCCCTGACCTGACCCATTTCCCCGAGCTCCTTAATGGATCTACTCAACCTATCCACACTATCACCCATATTCTCTACACAATCTTTCACAGCTATGAAATCTCTACCCTTAATTCCCTTAACTTTGCTCATCATAGAGACGTAATTCGCGGCGGATCGAGCCCTAGCTAGACTCACCGATAATGCGGCTTGAGCCATTTGTCTCGGACTTTGTTGAATTGTACTTCTGTACACACGGAGTGATTCAAAACATAAATCCGGATACAAGGTGACACCGCAAGAAGTTTTGATGAAATCGGTGGCACCGACCGGAGAACGTATGGGTGAGGTGGCTGAAGATGTGTTAATGATGGATAGGAGAAGGAGAAATGAAAGGCATAGTCTAGCCATGGATAAGTTGGACGTGTATGGAAATGGGTTTTGGATGGTTTTGAAATTGATGATGAAATGAGTTAGGAAGTTGAGGGGGTTTATATAGAGGACTACTCTAAAAAAGACTGTTGTAATGTAAGCTGTAAAATTAAAGAGTTTTGTGGGTGGGATTTGCTTAAGTGGTTTCACACGGCATCTACGGCGGTTGGGACATGTAAGTAATAAATTATATTGATAATGGAAAAAGGCCAAATAAAAATATTAATTTTAAATGGAATATAATCATACTCATACTATCCAGTTAGGCAATCGCCTAGGGCTCCACTTAGGTAGGGGGCACTCCAAATATCTCCCACTTCATTAATTTAATAATTGTGTTAAAATTTCAATAAAATTTTGATCAAGTGAAAAATTGGGTTCTTTCAATATTTGGCCTTGGGCCTCAATTTCTTTTGGGGAGTCGACCCAGGCAGTGGCTCCTAATGAAAAGAAGTACGTTGTCAGTGTAGAGCACATGATTAATAAGAAAGGTAAGGGATCAGTATAGAGTTCTTGTAGTGTAAGTCTTCACCACTTGATGATGTTGAGACGTAGGATATTATTGATATTATAGATTGGTTATTACAAAAGTGATATACATCAGATAAATGAAAATAAAGTAAAAAGATTCATATATAAGTAATCTTTGAAGACCGACCGTTATAACGGTGTTACGGTAGGGAGCCTTATAACTGTTATAACGGTCGTTATAAAGTTTTTGACCTCTAAACGGTGTTTTGTGTTGAATTAGGAAAACCATCAAAATAATATAAAATAACGATCGTTATAATTAAAAATAATAGTTTTTAAATTTTTTAAAAATTGTCAAATATGCTAAAATAGTTTTTTATTTTATTTTTGAAATTAAAATATCATCCGTTATAATTGTTATAACGGTAAAAAACGACCATAACAGTATAACAGCATTATAGTGAAATAACATAACGATATTGCATACAAGAATTTAATGGTCTCTTCCAATTGTCCTCTTTAATCAACATTAACAACTTTAGTAATCAAAATTGTTGTAAAATGGGGGTGACACTTACTTTTGCTTTAAAATTTTGTGCTCTTTTTCCAAATCACTTATTAGGCGGCATTTTGTTTTTTCATAAAGTTTATGGTGGATCCCCAAGGATGACATGACGAAGAAGAAAGGTTTACGTATGACAGATATTTCCTACGCGCTGCATCACTGGACAGTAAGATTGAATGATTGATTTTGTTTTTCGGAGGATGACATTATTTTCGTCTGAGCAGATTCTTCGTCCCTAAATCTACTATAGTTTTATTGATTTCACATTGTAGAGCCCACATAAAGACATATAATAGCTAATATTTAAAGATCATTTTTATAAAAATTAACAAATTTTAAAACTATTTAAATCATCAATAATAAATTAAAAAAATTAGAAAAAATTATTTTTATGTTAAATAATAGACAGTTAATTTTTCAATCAATTTTTCATATGAATAGAAATTTAAAATTTGTTGATATTTTAGGAGCATGGTCCTTCGGGAAAGGAGAACATTCTAACTACATATCCTGATAGAAGATCTGTTCTTCATTTCAATATCATTCTCCCAAAAAAAATTATATCATTACAATCGAAACTTTCAAATTTTTAAAAATTACTATTGAAAACTCGACAATAATTAAGATGGCTCAAATTTTCAACATTTATAAATTTTATAGTGAAAGAAAAAAATGGCCTGCTAGCTAGCTAAGCTAGCAGTTGCCACTTGCCAGTTGTAACTTGTAGGAGACAATATTGTGTGAAGTTTTCTCGAGGAGGAGTGTGCTGTGTCCCTGCAGACCCACTCCGAGGCATATGGTATAAGGGTACAAACTCTTTTGGCAGCTGAGGTTGTGGGACCCACATCAAACAATCCCATATTCCCATGGGATAAGTTCTATATTGAGGCGTGGCAAAAGCGTGGATAAAGTTGAACTTATTAGTTTCAGATTTGCAGCGTTTCTTTTTTCGAAAGAAGGCTCCAGATTTGCCTTTTAATTCACGTTCTTTATTCATGCAATATCAAAATTCTAACTTAAGTATCTTGACCGACGTTAAATGTGGGTCATCAATACCCCACCATGTGAATATTGGTGGTCCATCTGGGACCATCAACAAGTATGAAATGCTGAATCATTACTTCAGCTATAGGTCGCGTTAGGTTTGGATTAAACAAATTCTGGTTAGGCCGACCCGTGATAAAATATCAGATCCGAGAGAAAATAAAATAAAGTAAATGAACACCACAGATTTAATGTTGTTGATGAATCGACTTTACAAGTAGGTCCCTATACTTACATTATATACACTTTATACGACGTAAAGAGATCTACAAATAAGGAGAAGATAAGATATTTCCTAAATAACAATAATTTTTAATCTCCATCCTTGAATTTTCACATGATCTTCAAAGTCTTTATCTTTAGATCTCCATCTCGAACTCCATCTCGATCCATCATTCCGTTGGATCTCGCTCTCATCCATCTGACAGTTGGATTTTGCTCTCTTACCTCTAATAACCCAAGAAGTTAAGTTTTGCCACATCTTCTGCCACGCTTTTATTATTTGAATGCAGCTTCATATGAGTTCAAAATTACCAATTGAAATTGTATTCTAAGCCTGTGTACCTTTTATGAATACGAGCCCCCCACATGCGCTTCGCACGTGTGAGTTGATTGTCCATCCTCCCCATGCGCTGGACAACCAACTGACACGTGCGAAGTGCGTGTGAGGAGATGTCCAAACGCACTACGCGCGTTACTTTGCGCGCACCTCTACACGCATTTTGCGCATAACAAACTCATTTTGCCCCTCACACGCGTTACGACGCATTATTATTAAAAATAATAAATTTGTATGTGATGCTACTTGTAGAATCCTGGAGTAAAATGATCTGAACATTGAGGAGATCATCTACACAAAAAATTATCCCTTTAATCAAATTTGAGTGAGCCTTAGAATTGGTGAAAGTAGAGTGTAAACCAAATATAAATAAAATAGATATTATGTAAGTCTATTAATAACGATGTATAATAAGATGTGATCTAGACGTCAAGGAGGTCATCATCTAAAAAAATCAGCCTCCATACGACCCCACTGAAAAGTTAAAACCAAGTGTATATAAATAAATAAGGTTACAGGATAGAATCGACATTTATAAAAAAGTTTTAAAAAAAATTAGGGTGAGGACGTTACTATAGTTCAGTGAGCTGTAGCAACGCCCAAATTTTGGCCGGCTATCCCTCCCCCTTTCCTCTCTCTATCTCTCTCTTCACTTTTCCTAGCTAAAGCGGCTGCATCAGCCGTTACTATTGGTTGATGTAGCCCCTTTAATAGTAAAGATGTTCTAAAATACTCTCCATTTGATTTCTTTAAGTTTTATGTTCTACCCATTTTTTTCTTACACTCCGCTTATATTTGCTAGTGAGAGCACTATATGGGATGATGTTATGGCTAATTGTGTTTTTTGATGATCTCTTTATCACGTCGATCAAAATCAACCCTTATTTAATTTCTACGTAGGCGCTACATACCGATGTAAATGAGGAAATAAAAAAAAAGAGGGATATATTATTACCCTTCGGGCAAGGCCAATGCACACTGGCCCTTAAACCTCAAACGCAACAAAATTTCAAGGCTCATGGGAACTCTTAAATACTAAAACCTCCATTGGTCCTGTTGTTTGATGGAGCGTATAGGGGTTAAGGGCTCCTGCTAATATTTTGCGACATATAACTTATTTGTGATAGGCTTTATTGTAGATAAGTTCTGGGATGGATCGATTAAAAAAGGGAGTCGTAGAAGTTTTCTACGACACACCTTAATAAAATAATAAAAATACCTCTCTGAATATTTTTAAGAGGCACATTTTTCTTAGTTAATAAAATAATAAAAAAATGTCTCTCAAAACATTTCTGAGAGGCACATTTTTCTTAGTTAATAAACTACTATATCCCACTAACTTTGTCATCCCATTGAGCATCAAACCTGCCTTCCATTTTGATGGATTTGATACATCCTACTGGCATTGCCCTAATGCATGCCATTCTTTGTTATTAACAACGCACAAAGAACACATGAAATACACAAGTTCATAGTTTTTTATACTTTTTGTGATACGCTACATTAAACAAATAATCAATCAATCGAGCTTTTCGATCCCAATAAATTGAAAGGATGATCCTAAAATAACAACGATCAACACAATCAACTCTCAAATGAAAACTTTTACTATGAATTAAATATCTCTCAAATCCCTTCAAGAACTCTAGAAAACCTTCTCAAAAACACTAAATAAACATCTATAACAAAGTCCTACCTAAAGCCCACTAAAATAAATATAAACAAATTAAAGAGAAAAATAAGACTTAGGATCTGTATACAAGTTAGTCATACAATACACTGTAATTACAAGGTTTTTGTGGAGTCTACATGAAAATGATCAAAGAGTTTATATGAGAATGTTCTCCCCACCATTTAAATCATTATCGTATAAAATTATTTTATTCTAAAACTTTAACTCATTAAAAATTAGTTTAAAATTTACAAAAATGGCCTTTGTGTCCATTAGAGACTATGTAATTTATAATTTTTCTATACTTCTTACACGCCGTTTGTTATTTACACCATTAGTCTGAAAAAACAAAAAAGAAAAAAAAAATTGCTCCAAATGTTCTCCAATTGACTCAGGACCTCTTTAGCAGCTTCTTGAAGGCATTAGGAGTCAACTCTAACCCATTTTAACTCGGTCAACCTTTGGCCAAATTGTTCACGTGTTTTCCTCACAATAGGCTATAAATTAGGGAAAAACACAGCATTCAAATTAAGTAGATAAATTTGATTTGATCTAATTTTCTAATAGGATTTGAGAATTATCTAATAAATTATAATAATAGAAATAAGAATTAAGTAATTAATAAAGTTGATATATTGACTTGTATTTTGTGATTTTGTCAATCCATTTGGTGTTTAAAGCTCCTTAAAAATTTAGTTGAACAGATTAATTTATCGAAAATGCTTTTGTGACCGATATCTGAATCTGTATATTTTTACAGATTGATGTGGCAATCTCAATCCACCATTTGTTATGATTTGTGTGGTCCCCACAACTAACTGCTTTGCACAATGAGTGGTGGATTGAGAGTGCCACCTCAATCTGTAAAAATATACAGATTCAGATATCGGTCACAATAGCATTTCTGTTAATTTATATGATATTTATAGGGTTCAAAGATTTAGAAATGATAGGCAATGAGGTCTGAGTCATTAATCATTTGCGTAAATTAAGGAGAAAATTTGCTGGCATTGAATTTGAATCTACATGCATTAATTACAAGACACTGTTTTGTCCTCATTCTTTAAAATAGTGGTTGTAATCATCAATTCAAGATGACCAGACTAGTACGTTTTATGGTGTAAAATCTCTTGAATGAATTTTTGGTAATTAAAATGGTTTGTAACTTTGTTATACGCTTAATCCCCACGAATTTTCGAATACGTTATATTATAAGTGTTTAATTGAATTGATTTTTTAAAATATGAATGTAAATAATATATTTATAAAAAATTAGTCCATTTAAATAATTTTAACATTTGCCAAAACAGACAACAAACGCGCAAATAAACGAGAGAATTACATGAGAGCAACCTTAACTAAACAAGGGATAAAAAACCACTGGCTAGGCCAGCCAATGTTTGTTAATAATATACATTCACTTACAATGGTGCATATTGTTGTCTTTCTTGCTAAATGGGTCTACAATGGGGGGATGTCTGTGACGTGGTCAACAAACGCTCCATCCTTTCTTTTTGATGTTCTGAACAATGATTATCATGCTATAATCAGGGCTTCGCCCAACTCAGTGTTTATTTAATAAGGGGCATGTTATAGACCATATGGATATGGATAAGGGCTGTGAGTCAAACTGAAGTCAAACCAGTTTGACTACAACTAAAATTTTAAAAATTATAAAAAGGTCCTTAATTAATATAGTATTTTATTAAAAACACCTTAGGATATGGGCTGTTAGAAAATGGTAAGGTTTTTGTCCAAAGAGAAAACCACCGACCACCACCGACCAAACCCCTTCTTCTTCCCCCATACAATTTTTGTTCCTTCATGAACCTCCGAACATAATTCTCCGGTCACCGACA
>MVGT01000185.1:378164-402245 GCA_002174775.1 Macleaya cordata | reverse complement strand
ATATATGCTAAAAATTAACTATTTAGATCATACATATCTAAAAAAATCAATTCAATGGGATCAAGACATCTAGCATCATAAACACTTAATTTAAATTTAAAAGTGTGTGAATAAACGACTTACATTTAATTTAATTTTTTTTTTAAGAATTAGATATATCTCATTGGACTGATTTTTTATAAACACCATCTAAATGATAACAATATTATATCTACAAAAAAATATTTGAAAACCTCAAACTTGTCCTCAATAAGGGCACACGTTAACAGGTCTTAGGAGCTGATATTTATAGGGTTCAAAGATCTAGAAATGATCCCATGAGGTCAGAGTTATCAATCATTTACCTAAATTAAGGAGAAATTTTGTTGGCCCTGACTCTACAACATGCATTTAGGTAAGCATTATTACAAGACTGCTTTGTGTAAATAGTACTTTTAATCAATTGATCAAGATGACCCTACCTACGTCTATGGTGTAAAATCTCTTGAATGGATTTTTGTTAAAATGGTTTCTTGTAGGCTTAATCCCCACAAATTAAGACAGGTTTCCTCAATGTTTATATTTTAATTAAGGTTAGTTAGCAGCAGACAACAAACCTGACATTGGTCTTCATCACACAACATGCATTAAGTTTTAATTAACATAGGGCATTACTACAGGGACACCAGATTTTGACATCTAAGATTACATCTGCTTATTTTATTAATTGGAAACCAATCATAACAGTTGTTAAAAAAATATTATTCCATTTCAGCTCCTCATACCACTTTTAAAAAGCAGATGTAATCTTTTGGGGTCAAGTTCTGGTGTTATTCTAGCATATAAGTGCCAGACATCAAATCTAAAATCGATTTATCACCACAAATTCTTAGTGATATTTTATAACTTCTTTTAATTAATATGTACACCACATTTGAAAAATCAAGCAAAATATTAATGGAGAGTTGTTGAGTATATTGAACACATGAGTGTCACCTTTCCGTGTAGGAAATAAATGATGAGACACATATCCCACACTAAAGGGCCGGGGGATTTGGTTTTGGTCAGTGTTATATTTCGAAACGATGTTTGGATCGATGGCTTTACAAAAGTTATACCCGACTTTTATGTGGTTGGGTGGCTTTCACCACTTTTTTTCTCTTAAAAATATTTTGAAGGGGTTTCTAATTTACATGGCAGTGGGACCGACCATGCCACATAAGCATCAGGCACAGATTTTGTAACTTGGTCGGTCCAAACATACTACTTGTTATATATTGGCCATGGTTTGGTTAGGAGATGGTCATGGTTAAGGGCTATCTAAAAAATCTCCACAACAGATTAGGGATGGCTAGAGTTAAACGTTATAGATAGCTGCACAATCAAGGTATTGTCAAATTTTTTTCTTTTTTATTTGTGTTCATCTTTTTCATAGTTTATTCAGTTTAACCAACTAAAGACAACCTATATAAAAGCTAAAATTTTTCACTCAAACATAAATTCGACATAATTCGATTTAGATGTAGCCAACCCCTAGACACGATTTTTTGTTCAGATAACATCCATATTTTTTTTTCTTTTTATGCTGAGTGGGCTAAAATCTGGTTATACCATTTTAGTCTATTCAACAAAAAAGAGACTCTCACTAAAAGTTGGAATATATTTTATTCACTAAAGATGGTATATATATACATGTTGTCTATTTTTATTTTTTTTGAAAGGACATATAGATTTAGATACATGTTTTTTTATATATATATACATCTTTACATATTTTGTCTTTTTTTTTTCTGAAAGGACATAAAATACTTACCAAAAAAAAAAATTGTCTCCCCGCAATCAAAGCAATTTTAAAACAAAAGAACAACAGTGTAACAAGATAGTTAGGGCAACAAAATTGATTTCTGCTTTGGTAAATTATTATAATTACAGATCGTACATAGCATCCATATTCAAAGACTAGAAATCAAGCCTTCATATAGCTTACACCAAATCACATTAATTAACACGCAAAACTCAACTTCTAAAGTACTAGTACTCCACCACAGGCATTCAAGACTCAAAAAGACTACTACTTCAAAACAACACAAACTGATCAACTAAACCCTAATTAAGATCTAATTAATTAATGGTGCTTCGCAGCAAATCGATTAACCAACGCAAGTGCGTTGCTTGTAACTTGTGCAACCTTAACAACTCTACTCTTAATCGAAGCCTTAATATGTTCATTCGACCCATGACCCGAAAACCCATCAATACAAGTATCCTCATCAGTAAGTGCAGCACTTACCCAAGTCTGTACATTACTCATATGCCACAAAAAACTCTGACCCCTGACCCGTCGACCCATTTGCCCAAGCTCCTTCATGGATCTACTCAACCGATCTACACTATCACCCATATTGTCTACACAATCTTTCACAGCTAGGAAATCTCTACCCTTAATTCCCTTTACTCTGGTCATCATTGAGACGAAATTCGTAACAGATCTAGCCCTGGATAGGCTCACCGATAACGCGGCTTGAGCCAATTGTCTGGGACTTTGTTGAATTTTACTTCTGTATATAGAGAGTGATTCAAAACATAAATCAGGATACCGGGTGGCGCCGCAAGAAGCTTTGATGAAATCCGTCTCGCCGTACTTTTCGGCGACGGTTTCCGGCACCCTATAAAGTATTGATAGGAGGAGGAGGATGAGGAAGGGAAGGCAAAGTCGATCCATGGGTTGGTAAGGGTTTTGGGTTGTTTTCAAATTTGGATGAAATGATTTAGAAGTTAGAAGGGATTTGGGAGGGTTTAAATAGAGGAGTCCATAAAAGATTGTGTAATAATGTAAGCTATGAAATTATTGAAGAGTTAGGACATATGAGTAATTAACTATTTTGATTAGGGTAAAAGTAGGAATGAAAATATTAGTTTTAATAGAAAACGGTTAATAGGACTAGAGGAGCAAAGAGCCAATCAACTTACAAAATAAATCTCCATTGCTTATGTTGCATATTGAAAAATGGTGTATCTCACCCTACCACATAAGTATCTGGCACTAATTTTGTAAACTGGTCGGTGCAAAAAACTTTATTAAGGAGCAAATGTTTTTGACTCGACTGTTGGAGTTTATATGCAGATATTTGATAAATTTAGGGCTGAAGTTAACGAGAGATCCAATCTGCCAACTAGGGTTTTCAACGATGCAAGAGTGATCTTGAGGGGCAAAACAGATATTTTTCCTACCAATATGGGTAGCTTTTGGCAGGGTCTTGAGAATGTTATTATGCATGGGGCACCTACTAATACCTATCATCATCACCATCACCATCAGCATAACCATCTCTTGAGGGCTGGACGATGGACACGCTCACACGCATTGTGCATGCACATAATGTATAACACGTGAGTCAAAACTCTAAATCCTTTACTCTGGGGCACCTACTAATAACTATCACCGTCACTATTACCATAGGGCATTTCTATTGGGAGCATGAAAACTGCTTGATAGTGGGAACCCTTAAACCCTAAAAATAGATCCCATTCCACCGTTTTAGGGATCCTTAGTGGAGGAGCTAATGGGATGAGCATGTCGCTCATCCACACTAATCCCATTAACTTCACGTTCAATATTTAATTCCTAAATAAAAGGAAAGTTATTTCTCTCTCCCACTTTTTCTATTTTTTTTCCTTAAATAAAGGAACACAACATATCTCAAATGATTTTTCTTTCTCTCTTCTTTTTTCTCTATTTTTTTTTGTTTCTTCACCTATTTTTAGGGATTCCCCACTAGAGCAAAACACCTTTTCATCATGAATTTTCTATTTTTAGGATCCATTTTTAGATTCCCCACTAGAAATGCCCTTGGCTAGACGACGGACAGGCTCACACGCATTGTGCATGCACATTATGTATAGCACGTGAGTCAAAACTCTAAATCCTTTACTGTGGGCATTGTTGGGTTTGTATTCCTCTTATTCACAATTATTGAGTAAATCTAGAGAATAAATCTTATAGAACTGGCCAAGGTAGTTGAACTCTAGACCTCCAATTGTGAGGTGAGAGCTTTTACCATACTGCTAACTCCTTAATATTGATGTTTATTAGAAGAATAATGCTAAACTTACAGTAAAATTCTACATAATTTCTTATTGAAAGCTAATCCGATGGTAGAACTATTTTTTAAATACCCTCGTGATTCGCGACCATCCTAAAATAATATACATCTACCGTAAATTGTGTCTTCGATAGAAAATTCGATAGGTTTTTCGGTAAGTTTAACATCACCGTTATTAGAATTATGTTTTTTGTGATTATATTTTATTTACTGTCTCTCATCTCTCCGTCCCCGTTGGATACCCCGCTCATGGCTCATCCCTTCCTGTCTTTGTCCCGTCTTTGCCTCTGTCCTTATTCTCCCCATACCTGTCACATTAAGGGCGGATCTCTCGGGGGATTTTTAACATCCCTGGATAGAATAGGAAAAAAAAAAAAAATAATTGGCTTCACAGAATTAGTTTTTGGCTTTTCTTTTGAACATTTCTTTTGTTTTTTTTGGTTTATAGTAGTGGAGTGGGGTCTTGTGAAGTCTAAGGGCATTGGATCCAAACTTGTAGAGGCAGGGACCATTCACCAAATCGGATAAGTGCAAAAGAGGTAACTAACTATAATAATTGCTTAATTAACCTCTCATTTTGGGTACCGACATTTAAAAATTAGGTCATAAACTACTAGAGAAATACTAATTGTACAAAAAGTTAACTAAAATGAAATTTGACAATCAAATGAGATCGTAAGGTCAAAAAGTACTATTCTCTTTTTCTACATATAGCATTACTCGAACTGCTAACATACATTGTTTATCGGGAAAATTAAGATCTCCCCCTAGCTAAGCAAATAAAAGAAGATTTTTGTGTACGTATGAGTACGACAGGGTTCCAATGACCCACCTATTTCCGTCCAAAATTATTTTGTCCCAAGTTGTGCAAGTTGAATAGAAGATATCTCTAATGTAGGCTAACCCTAAGTAACCAGAGTGTGGGTCAGAGAAAGTAGAAGCGAGAGCGTCAGAGCGGCCAATTAAAAAATGTTCTTATTTCTAAAATACATTCGGAGCGGGAGCGCGAGATTCCGGAGCGAGAGCGTCACCCCTATACCAAGGTTTCGGTTACTAAGGTTTTATCTATTGGATGCAAAGCCCATATTTTGATCTGTAAGTAGATTTTTAGTGTAAGATAGAAGAATATTACTAACTACTTCACTGCTGAGAGTGTTGCAAACATTACCCATAAGTTTTCATCTTTAATAACAAACGTAAGATATGAGGGCGGCGTATAAAAAGAGAAAAAAAAAATGCAGTACCCCCTCCCTTATAGGGCATTTATAAATGAAATTGCTACAATGGGAGGGATATCCAGAGTGATTATCTGTACTTAAAAAAAGGGGAGATTTTGAAGATGTTACCCTGTTAGGGGTCCTGCCAGAAAATCACTCGACAGTAAAAAAAAAAAAAAAATCTTAGAATCCTTGTACCGAATCAAACATGCCTCTAGTAGGGGCTAATACAACCCCACCCTTACAAACAAGGGTTCAGGAAGAGAGGATGCACTTCCCCCAGCATCAATGGCTTTTAAGCATCGAAACAAGATCCCATGTTCTTTACTAGTCCTTTCCGAAGTCTGCATTGTAATGTGCACTGGACTCAAGCTTCTTTGCTTCATTCAGTTTCCGGACCGCCTGAGAACAACAGAGATTTAAATTACTAGCAGAAAGAAATTCTATAACATATCCTTAGGAAAATCACCACCGGATACCAATGAAAACATCTAAAAAAACCCAACCACATTTTTTCTGCAAGATTCATTCAGCTACAGAGAATGGGAAATAGGTTCCACAATTATTAGACGATGATCTTAACGATGGAATTATAAAAAATAAAAAATAAATAAAAAGGATTTGTTTTCATCCTTCACCTACGGACCAGTACTGTGCCCACGGTTAGGCACCCCATGCTGACAGTAGCCAATTAATCAACTAATACTGCAAAAAATTAATGTGCTGAAAATATTTAAACATGGTTGTGATCTTTGGAATATGGCATACAGGAGGGATCATGTATGAACGAATACCTAAGGCTTGAGCAAGAACTGATATAATTATATATGCAGTTCTAGGAAAAGAACAAAAGTAATAGATAATAAGGCTACAATTCCCACCAAGGACGTCCCGTGAAATAGGTCATCACAAAAACAAAGAATGTGTGCATCAAAACGTATACCAATGTGCCAGAGAAATACTAATTTGTAGAACACAAATCCTGTAATAGTTACCTAACATTTGAGACCACCAAAATTTTAAAACTAAAGATTGAAATAGGCTCGGCCTAACCCAAGAACCCCCTGCCAAGCCCAAAGCTTTGGGTCAGGCCTGTGAGGTAAATCCTAAACCGATCAAGATCGATTGAAATATGGGGCTGGGGCTCAAAACCCCCTGGCAGAGCCCGCAAATGGTCAAGTTTTATTCATCCCATAAACACAATATGGATCTTCTTTAGTTAAATACAAACTCACTTTCATAAAATCTTCGTGAATGACATAATCACGTTCAGCACGGATTGCAGACATCCCAGCTTCAGTGCAGACATTCCGTAGATCTGCCCCATTGAAACCCTGCAAAAGAATAGCAACACAGCTTTTAAGGTTACAGTAGTGAGTCTAGTGACCTTCCAAGAGATTCTCAGAAAGATAAAGAGCACGACTCACCTCAGCAAGTTTTACAACTGCTTCGTAGTCAATTTCACCATGTTTGGCGATCCCAGCAGCATGGATTTTTAGGATTTCCATTCTTGATTGTTCATTTGGCAAAGGAATCTCTATTTTTCTGTCTAGTCGGCCTGGGCGGAGAAGTGCAGGGTCCAGGACATCAGGTCGGTTTGTTGCCATGATCATTTTAACCTATCATACATTTATAAAAGAATTTGCAATTCACATGAATTTTCATAAAATAAACAAAAATATACAAATTAAAACTAGTAAAAACTGTCAAATAGTACTGTGTTTCAAACTGATACCCAAACAAGGTTACAAAATCAAGGTGCATACCTTCCCTAGTTGGTCAAACCCATCGAGCTGATTAAGCAGCTCCATCAATGTTCTTTGTATCTCACGATCAGCACTCGTACCCTCACTAAATCGACGGCCACCAATGGCATCAATTTCATCCATGAAAATAATGCAAGGCTTGAGAAGAGAAACCAGATATCAGAAGTTCAGAACAAATTGGTCTGGACCAGGACCTCATAAACAATTGAAACATTATTCACAAAAAACTCAATCTTACTTGATGATCGCGAGCATATCCAAACATCTCGCGTATTAATCTCGCACTTTCACCTATGTATTTATCAATTATAGCACTCGAGACAACCTATATGCAGATCAAATGGTTCAGAATAATCCAAAAAAATAAATCCTAAACACTATTATCTTATTAAGAGATGAAAAATACCAACCTTTAAAAAGTTGGCATCTATATTACTGGCAATAGCTCTGGCTAATAGTGTCTTTCCTGTTCCTGGAGGCCCATAGAGAAGAACACCCTGCAATTATTGAAACTAGAAACCTTAGGTATGGAAATCCTTCCCCATTGTAAGAAGACAGACCAAAAAAAAAAAATCCAATGTTGAAAACAAAATGAAGTGCAAGAGTTACCTTGGGAGGCTTGATCCCTACCCTAAGGAAGAGTTCAGGATTCATGAGAGGTAGCTCAATAGATTCTCTTAGTTCCCGGATCTGATCTGACAGTCCACCAACAGCTGAGTAGCTAACATTACCAGGGTCTTCATGAAGCATGTTATAAACAACTGGATCAACCTGGGATCAAAATTAAAAAACCACATGAAGATCAACAAGCCATTAATTACTTCATTTTCTTAGTGATGCCATTGAGGACAAAGTTTTTTCCAATTTTTAATCCTTCAAACAAGACAGATCCATAACTTACTTCGCGTGGAAGGGCGCGCATGATTGTGAGAGTTGTCATATCAAGAACTACTCTTGTTCCTGCTGTCAGCTTTTCCTTATCTACTTTACTGCGGCAACCAACAACATATCTCGGGCCACTACTCGCTTTAACTATCACTGAAACAACACAAAATTATTAGTTTGCGGCATTCTCACAAGTTTCTCTCAACTTAATTGACCAAGCATCTCAAATAAAATATTACAACACAATACGTCGCTCAACTCATACAGATGCACCCATTTATGGTTCTTCTAACACATCCAAATACTCTAAAGAGATAGGGGGAGAGAGAGAGAGAGAGAGATGATTTGGTGGATATGTGTAGTAAATTGCCAACAACTCACTCTGGAGATGGGAGAGAAAAGGTACTTACACCGCTCATTGTCAAGAGGACGGAGAACTTCTCCTATTATCTGTCCAACACTCTGAAGGGACTTCAAATCATCTTCAGTTTTAGCAAACTCCTTTTTCGCACCTCTCAAGTTCTCCCTCACTGCACAATTCCAGTTTCAGTACTTACTTGTTAGTTACAGATAGGAGTGTAACTGGCAAAATATAAGAATGTAAAAACGATAAAGCACATCCATCCACTCAGTAAATTTATTTCTTTATAGAACAATGTACCTCTCAACATCTCCCAGGAAATGTGAGGGTGGAAAACAAAAAGCTATTGCCAATGGATATTCTATAGCTGCGATGCCAATTGATCGCCATTATGTATCAATCCAAACCACCCACCAAAGCTAGAAGTGGGCATTTCTTTAAAGTTATATCTCACAATGTTAGGGGTTCATTGAAAGTTTGAAACCCAAACCAAAGTTAAATGATAAGTATATGTACTAATTTTCATACTATCAATTAAAGTAAAAAAGAAAAGAAAATGCATTAACACAATCACCACCAGTGAGCCATCACCTTCAAAAAGATGGTGTACCTAGCTCATGGCCAAATCAAGAGAGATAAACATCTACAAAGATCTAGAGTAACATCAAATTATCTTCCTTGATTACTTTGGCAAATACAACTTTCTTCTCAAATTTCCAATTTGAAAAAGCTTTGGTTTGAACCACTCAAACACGTTACCCCATCCCAAACTGATGATGGTAATTATCTTCGTGGATACGACATATGAAGGACGATTCTCCTTGAACCCAACCCTTTTTTACCTAATCATACTTGAACTTAAACATGTTACTCCTCCCCAAACTGATGATGGTAACACATTCGTGGATAGAACACATGAATGGATTCTCCTTGAACCCAACCCTTTGTTCAAACTTACTTGAACCCAACCCTTGTTTTCTGTTCTCCCAGACACCTTTTTTTTAACCCTAGAACCTCATAAAAGAGGTGCAAGGTATTATGGGATAATAGAGTTTTGAGTGCAGTTAGAGTTCAATGGTGAGGTTGATCAACATACTGCATTCCATATACCCATCTCGCAATATATCGTCTACATCTAACCATGGAATCAAATATGTCGAGTACATTGTGAGAAAAATATATTAAAAACAATGATTTACAGTATACGATCATGACAGTGAGAGAAATAGACAAAAAAAATAAAAATAGCCTCAGTATTAGAGTATCTTAAACACACTAAAACATAGTAAGTTAAAAACAACAATTTACACTACATGATCATAACAGTGAGAGAAAATAGACAAAAAAAAAAACGCCTCAGTAATCAGTATTAGAGTCTCTTAAACACACCAAAACAAAGTGTACCCTAAAATTACATAGATTACATCTAGTTATAAATTCACACAAAAAAAAGGGGGAAACCAAGCTCCAAAAATTTAAGTAAGATCGATTTAAATAGTGAAAGTGGGTTTTTTCTTTTTTTAACAAAATATGCACATGTAAGAACCCTAATTATTTACAACATACCTGTTCTAACTCTAGATTCGAGCTCTTTGTGCTGCAAGAGCTTCTTCCGGTATTCTCTAACAACGGTTCTGCGACGTTCGGTGTCTTCTCCCTCCATCTCTATATCTGGGAATCAATAGTAATGGAGATCAATCCAAGTTGATTTTTTCGTAGAGAAACCTGCGTATAAAAAAGGAATGGGGTCCAATTTATCACCTGTGGGCCGGAATGGTTTAAAATCTAGGAATGTATTGGTTTTCTGTATACATACAGAAACGATACATAACCAGAAATTTCGATTTACAAAATTTCAAAATGTAAACATCCAGAAATATTCAGAGATTTTCGGTAAAACAAAAAAATCCTCAAAATTCCTAATGAACAAAACCCTGTAAAATCCCTCCCTCAAAAGTGCAAATTTGACTCTAAAAACCCTAAAAATCCTTTAAGCCAAACCCTGCAAATCCGACACTTTTTTATTTGATCAAAACAAATCTGACACTTAAAAAACCCTAGAAATTCCTAACCAACAAACAACGAAAAAATCACTCGCTGATTTCGATTTAAAGAGAGAGGGTACCTAGATTTCGTCGAAGTACAGTGGTCAGACCTTCACGTTCCGACGGAAGACGGTAGCCTCTGTAACTTGCCCGTCTCGCACCTTCACAGCTTCCTCACTCTTTTTTTGTTTGTTGCAGATTTTACTAGTTATTAACTTATTACCAGGGGTGGGACTTGGGTTGGGTCAACCCGACCAACCCGAACCCAACCCGGTATTTGGGCAAGCATAGACGAAGGTTGTTGGGTATTTGGGCAAGTATGGGCATTATTTTGCCAACCCGTAGTCAAATTTGGGCAAGCATGGGCATAGATAATTACCAACCCAAGCAACCCGCCTAACCCGATAAACGAAGTTACTAGTATAGGGTGGAGGTATTAAAACGCAAAATAAAAATTTTTCTTTTGTCTCATTATATGTAAAGTAAAATTATAATATTACTTAATAAGTAAAACTCAAAATAGTATAAAGATAATTATGGATTTGGATTTCGATGTTACTATATTTTGTTTAAATTTTTCATTTATTATGTTAGTAGATTGTTAGTTTGTTTATCTTTTTAAACTATGAAGGATATTTTATTTATTTAAGTTTATTATTTATTTTTATTAATTTTTTGTATTAATAATTTTATTCAATTACCTAAATTTTTTGAAACATGGGCGACCCGAAGAATTCAAAAAACCCGAAGAACCCGAGAAACCCACTCGGGCCATGCATGGGTAAGCCTCTTATAGGTTTTGTGGGTTCTATGGGCATTCTGGGCATATGAGGTATAGTGTGGGCCTGGCATGTCCAAAGCCTCTAACCCGCCCAACCCGCCCGAGTCACACCCCTAGTTATTACTACTTGGGGATGTAGCTAAAAGTCTATTTTTAAGGTCACAATACTACACTTACCGAAATTTGTATTCTGTATCCTTACCGAATTCGAAAACCCGATTATATAGAGACACTTAGAGGGCGTTTGGCAACCAGAAGCAGAAGCACTTCTGTTTCTAAAAAAAGCAAAAGTGCTTTTGAGAAGTAAAAAATAAGGAGAAGTTAGTATGGTAAACTATTGACTTATAAGTCTAAAAAAATGATGAGTTATTAGTTGTTACACGGTACTCGAGGAGAAGCAACTTCTAAGAAGTAGAAAAACAAAAATTTTTTGCTCCAAAAAGAAGTAACTTTTTTGCTTGTAGAAGTCACTTTGAAAAAATGTTACCATACAAACTTTTTTGCTTTTTGACGTTTGGCAACTAGAAGCAGAAGTGCTTCTGCTTCTAAAAAAAGCAGAAGTGCTTCTGAGAAGTCAAAAATAAGGAGAAGCTTGTATGGTAAACTACTGACTTATAAGTCAATAAGTCAATAAGTCTGTATGGCAATGTACATGACCAGAAGTCAAAATAGAAAATATTAAACTATTATATTTTATTGTTGGTATTATTATTATTATTATTATTATTATTATTATTATTATTATCATTATTATTATTATTATTATTATTTAGATACATTAATATATAATTTATATTATAATTGAAATTAGAAATGGTGAAAAAAAAGAATTTAAAAAAATGAAATAGTAATGTCTGCATTCATAGAAAATACAAAATTAAAGTATATAATTTATACTATAATTAAAATTCAAAAGGGTAAAAAAAATTAATAATAGTTGGAACGGTAATGTCTCCATCTACCAAAATAGAAAATTAAAACATTGTTTGAGTATCAGTATTCCATCCATCAAAAATACAAAATTAAAATATTGTGTAACACCATATCCATCAAGAATACAAAATTAAGATATTGTTTGAGACACATCTCGTATATGTTAAACAAAAGACATAAAATTTATGGAGGCAAACGGTAATGCAGAGCCATGCTTTGACGAATTCCATTTCGAAAAGATTCCATGTCACGACGTCTTTGAGTTGCATTGGCAATCACATCGACATATGTTTCACTTTGACAAGGATCATTGCCACCCTCGCGAGGAATAACCATGTCATCATTTCCAAATTCTGTAAACATGTCATCTTCTAAGGCATGTTTTCTAATAAAATTATGTAATGCACATGCAGCTATAACTATATTTCTTTGCTTACGAAGGCTATAAGATGGCATCATCTTCAAAATAGGGAAACGAGCTTTCAATACTCCAAAGCATCTCTCGATCACATTACGCAGTGATGAATGGGCATAGTTGAATTGCTCCCTTGCACTGCGAGGTACTCTTCTACTTCCTTTAAAATCATTAAGATGATATCGCTCTCCCTTATATGGAGCCAAAAATCCAGGCATATTAGCATATCCCGAATCAACCAAATAATATTTTCCTGTTAACATAGTAATAATTAAGTATATACAAGTAAAAAGTAATTAGAGTAATAAATTTCATAGCTCGTATATATGTATCCCTCCCAACTTGATCTGATCCCATTGCATCTAAAATTTCAAGGCATTCTGATATTGTGTATTTGGTTTTCAGTTCTAGTTTAGCCCTGGAAGTCTCTGCTAAAATCTTAAGTTCTTCCTTAAGTTCGGATCCCTTGCTTTCTCTCCTACCACGTCGAGTGCTGCCACATGTTGTACGTGAACGACGACGACTTGAGCCATTTATGTTTTCTTCTTGCTCATCAATTGCAGTTACATTATCAGTGTGGTCATCATCAAATGGTGTTGTAGGATGAGGTGTGCAAGGTATGCTTTCAGGCATCTCCACATTGGTGTCATCCTCACCATCGATGGAATTAAACTCATGTTCATGTGATGCTCCAAGATTCCCAGCGGCTACAGTATCACCAAATATTGTCGCCAGCTTTTCATATTCGGGACAACCACGTTCACGAAATGCCTTTGCTCTTGGAAATCTCTGTTAGTTGAATATAAAATGAGTATTTATCAATTTATTTTACAAAACACAGTTAAAAAAATTGTTAGTGACTATAAATGGTACTATAAGAGATCACCTTAATGTAGTCATCCCACCACTCATTTGGAGCATCCACAGTACACAACACTGGATTCCATCCTAGTCCAGTAGTATCTTCCCTAAGTTTCTTATGATCTTTGTATCTTTCTTTCAACTTAGTAAACTTGTTCTTGAATGCCTTCAAATCATATTTCAATCCAAACTTTTGATAATATTTCTTCCTAATATCAGTCCATTCATGTTTTGAGAATGTTCCTGTTCTCCGGTTTTCACCAGTCAAAATAACTTTGTCTACCATCAATTCAATAAAATGTGACTCGTGTATCGGTGTCCAAGTGGCAGGAACTTCGTTAGCATCTTCAAATGGAGGAAGTGGAGTTTGGTACGAATTCATCTAAACACATATTCATAAAGATGTCAGTCACCGTCTATAATAACTATATACTATGTTAACTGGTGGCTTTGGAAAGCTCTAACCACTATAAATTTAAAAAAAAAAACAGCACACAAGAAAGTGTGACATCTAGGTACAAATGTAAAAATATTCTATCTAATGACAAGGCAACTTGGATCACATTAGGTTTCGATTTCCAAATAGGAATAAAATGTGATGTCAAGGTTTATAACCTTCAACTTGGATAACATTTGGATCAATTCTTCATGTGCCTAACTAATTTTCTTCTCCAAGTCATGAAAGAGCATCAAAGGAATGTAAAAAATAAAGAAAATTAAAAAATAACACAAGAGAAGAGTGAAATCTAGACACACACATATATATATAGATAAGAAAAGAGTGAATCTAGGCACATATATGTATATACTTTTGGTTGTACTTGCAAATAGAAAATAAAAATTTTAATGTAAAGATAGTCAACTTGGATGAAGTAAGCTCTTCTTTGTTTGCAAATCAAAAAAAAAATTCATTGTAAAGAGTGGATCTAGGTACGTATATGTCCTGCTTTTTATTTTCTTTTTTCCAAATCAAAAAAAAAATTATTGATTAATCTCTTCAAATTAAAAAAAAAAACATGAAAAAACCCAGAAATTTTTAGATATTCATGCTGTAATTAACCATAAAACCTAATTTTGTACAACAATAGAATAATAACAAAAAAAAAGTAAACAAGAAAGCCCTAAATAAATGTAATTAACTCCTTAATTGATCAACTTACAAAAGCCCTGTAAATCAACCTAATTTGGTACAGCAGAAGAATAACAAAAAAAAAAAACAAGAAAGCCCTAAATAAATGTAATTAACTCCGTTAATCTGATCAACATACAAGAAATCCATGTAAATAAACCTAATTTACATCAGCAGAAGAATAACTAATTTTTTTTTTTCAAATTGCCTTTGATTAAAACCCTAGAAAACCCTCAATTACTGTTTTCAAAAATTAAAAACCCTAGAAAATCATTAATTACTTTTACTGAAGGGAAGGAAAAGAGGTCATCTGAAACAGAAGAGGAATCTGATGCGGAGGAAGATGAAGAAACAGATAATGGTGTTCCTAATAGATCTGAGGATGAGGAGGTTGAGAATTCTGAAAGTGAGAAGGAAGGGGAATCTAACGAAGAGTCTGAAGAAGAAACGAGAAAATACAAACAGGATTCGAAGAAATCAGCATAAAAAAAAGGAATCTTCTGTGAAAACTAAACCAAAAGAAGAAGAAGGAGAAGAAGAAGAAGAAGAAGAAGAACAAGAACAAGAAGAAGAAGAAGAAGAAGAGTGGAAATACCTATTCGTTACAGGTCTTCTTTGTTCCCGTCGCCGTCGCTGTATTCATCACCGTCGTCGTCGTCGTCGTCGGCTACTTGGAAATACCTATTCGTTTTATGTTGATGACGCGCAACTCGAGGAGAAGCAACTTCCGTGAGAAGCAAGAAGCAAAAATTTTTTGCTCCAAACAGAAGTTACTTTTTTGCTTTTAAAAGTCAATTTGAAAAAAGGTTACCATACAAGCTTTTTTGCTTTTTTGACTTATAAGGGGTTGCCTAATGTCTACCGTTGCATATGTTTGCTACAACGGATGTTCACAAACCTAAATATTTTGCAAAATGCCCAACTAATCATGTCCAATGGAAGAGATGTTGATTAATTCACATGTTTGATATCAAAATCAAAAGACAAATGAAAAAAACCCATCAGATCAGTATTACTTTACCTAATTGAATTCCTTTGAAACCCTAACCATTTATTCTGGACATTTAATTTGATAAGAATGAAAAGCTTTCTACCATAAATAAAGAAAAGCTCAAAGAATTAGATTTCTCAAAAGAAAAAAGAAAAAAAAAAAAAAGGAATCGGAGGAGAAACTTTTAGGGCTTGCAAAAATTGACGCGGCGAGAAAAATGAGCTGATTTGTAGAGAGATGAGGGATGAGAGAGAGAGAGTCTCTTTAACCATTAAGGGAGAGAAGAGAGTAGAAGCTGTCTGTAAATTTTGGTCGAACTGAGCAGAGATGAAGAAAGAAGTCAGGTTCTTTTTTTTTGAATGGGAGAAGTCAGGTTCTCGTCTCTGGACATTGTGTTTTAGAAAGAGAGACGAGCAACAAACGTTCCCTGCTCAAAATGAGCTGCAAATTTAGCTGTCCGTTTTACCATATTTTTGTGGGCCCGCGGTAAATATGTCCCATTAGTAATATTTACATTGTCATACCAAGCACCCCAATTTCTCTCAAATTGCGGTAATCCTTTGCAACACAAACGTTTGCGGCCATACCGGTGTCAACGGGACCGTTCCGGATCGGAACCTAAAGATTCCAGATTCGGTCCCGTTAATATGAAGCGGTTCCGGATCCTTCCGGTTCCGGTTCCGGAACCTCAATTGGTGATTCCGGATCCAGTACCGCTAGGATCCGCGGGTACCCGATACCCGTTTTTAATTTTTATTTTTTTATTTTTTTCAATTAAAATCTATTTGTATTTTACATTTTCGTATTCTATTCAATTATAAAATTTATTTTATTATGAAATTTGTTATATAATAGTCATTAGTTTCTTTTTTTAATTAAAAAAAGTTAAAAAAATTAAAAAATTGTTATATAATAGTAAATTAAACTATAAAATTATAAAATTTATACAGAACCGGGTACCCGTTGGGTGGATCCGAAATTAAACGGATCCAAAACGGGTAGATCCGAAATGGATCTGAAATTTATCGGATCCACAAAATGAGGTCCCAGAACCGAAAAATGGTTCCGGTACCGGTTCGGTTCCGGGTATTTTGGTACCCATTGGCACCCCTACATACCAAGCAGGGCCTTTAAAAAAATTATTAAAAATATTACTAAGGGGTAGTCAATTAGGATTTAGATAGACTTTCATGGACTTATGAAATCCAAAGGTCTATAGAACTCCCATATAGGTAGCATATGTCGATAGTTGTGAATTTTAAAAGAGTCTGTAGAAGTCTCATGTGAATAGTTGTGGACTTCAAACTGATGGATTTGTTAGTTGATGGACTTCTTTGGACTTGAAAAAAATTTGGCTAGTCAAATCTAACTAATATAGATGAGATTTGTAGGGACTTTCTCGCTCCTCTCTACTATGATTTTAATACTATCATAATGATAATACTTTATTATAATAATTATAATTAATAAAAAATAATGACAACCATAATAATTGTATATAAGAGAATTTATATTAATAATTATTTATATTTAAATAATTAATAAATTATAATTGTATTTAATAATTAATAACTTACACCTACCGTTAAAAGTCTTTTAAAGCTAAGGGATAACCCTAGTAGGCTAGTAGAGAGGGAGCTCATCCCATCCAAACACACTAGCTCCCATACCCGTGCAAGGCACGGTTCTTTTTGTAGGAAAAAATTTTGAATTTTTTATTAAATAATTAAAAAATTTAGTTTAAAATTTTAATTACTATAAACTTTTAAGGAGAATTTTTAAGGAGAAAGAGATTTATTATAATTAGAAAGTTTAGTTGCTTTAATATTATAATTACTGTAAGTTTTTAAAGATAGAATTTTTAGGAGAAAGAGATTTGAGAAAGGTGACACTTGACATGATTTAAGGAGAATACTTGTGAGAGACACGTAGTAGAGAAAGGCTTCTCCTATAGTATATTTTAATAGATACTATGATACCAATTTAAAAGGATAACCGGATAACTCCATTTGCCATTTTATAGAACTAGTTTGTGTTTTTTCTCTTGATAGTAGTCTTCGATACATTTTTTTTTCTTATTGTCCCAGAACACCGCAACTCTTTCACATCCTATTTCGAGTTTCCACTGCCTATCTTATTCTTACACCAATTTATAAAGTCAACTAGAGATGATTCAAGGATTAATTTTCTGTGAGTATTTTTGGCAAATACTCACGATGTACAAAGCTGGGCCTAAGGGCCCTTTTCTCGATTAAAAATAAATAAAATTTGGCCCTTTTTAAGTGGGTCATTTCGAGATGCAGGGGTGCAACCACATTTGGCCCGTGTCAAAATGTTGCGTAAAGTTTTCGTTGAATATATCAACAAAGTGTTATGAAGGGGGTTTCTAATTTACATGGCAGTGGGACCGACCATGCCACATAAGCTTCGAACATTTGGTCGATTGGTCGGTCCAAAAATCATTACTCCACATAAAATTAGCCCTTGGATCGTCTCTACATAAACTTATAAAGAGGTGTAAGAATAAGATAGGCAGAATACAATACGAGAACAAGTGAAGGGCATGTATGAAAAGAAGACATAAAATAAGGGCAGTTTGAGAATATATGTAAAAATGCACAAATTGACTTTTGAATATAGCTACAAATCGACTCAAGTATTAGAAGCTACATCAAAGACGATTAAAATTTTAAGTTTTTTGAACCATCTATTTTATCATTAAGTTCAACTACTTTTTGATGAGGTTAAAAGTGATAAAAATAAGTAATTTTCTGTGAAGATGATCTACATGACGAGACGATCATCTTCACAGAAAATCGGCTCTTCGATTATCTCTAAGTGGGTACTACACGAGGGGGTGAAATTGAATTGTAGTCGTATCTTAATTATGAAAATTCTGTGCATATTGGGTAAAAATAAGTCATCCATTTAAATTATTATGAATTCGTAAACTATACAGCCATATTAAACTTTTTTTTTAATAAGAAATTGAGGAAAATTCGTTTCTATATACTATATATCTTTATTATATTATAATTGTACCTCATTCACGCCACGTGGCACTCCTAAATGCATTCTTAGACTTTTCTAAACCTATGTGATGCCATGTAAACATCTTAGTGTTTCTCCCTGCGATTTGTTTTTCTCTCTCAATCTTAATTTACATCTTATGAAAATGAATCGCCCATTCATCTCTCTCCAGGCAGTGCGACTCTCCCCAGTTCTAAACATTTCAACTTTTTGACGTTGTACTTTGCCACGCAAGTATGAAGTTGTACACGTGGCAAAAATCTATGGTGCCGTGCGAACGTTGCTAGAGCGTGTGGTGCCACGTGTGCATAGAGCTGTACACGTGGACCTAGAGTAGCTTATGTAGCGGTTTAAAAAAACAGCGCTGCTGTTTGGCCCGACCATATTACAAAACAAATGCCAGATGCTTATGTGGCATGGTGGGTCCCACTGCCACATAAGTTAGAAACCCCCTCAAAACACTTTTGGGAAGGAAAAAGTGGTGGGTCCTACCCTGCCACATAGGTATCTGACATTTGTTTTGTAAGATGGGTAGGCAAAAAAACTTTATTGTTAAAAAAACTATCGTTTACGACGTCTGAGCTCCTTTTAGGTATATTGGGACTCGATCTTGGGGCTTACAGTCTGAATCTCGATCTCGAGTTGGGCCCGGGATTGGGCCAAAAAATCTTAAAAGATTAAAAAAAATCTGAAAGGTCCCTTTGGGTTTGTCAATGTTCATGTTGAGACAATGTACTCAATTGTAAGTCCATGCTTGAGTTAGAGTTAGGGTGTATCCTTCGTGCAAACTCACACTCCATCGAAGATCGAAGAGAAAGCATGCTAACGGACTCAACTCACCACCGGAACTCACCACACTTTGGTAAGTTACCATGNTTGAAATATTTGATTCTCTCTTAATTCCACATTCGAGAATCAAATAAGTCAATACTTGCTTGTTTCAATTTCTACTTATTATGAATTCATTGTGAATTAAATTTTAAATAGGTAGACATTGATCCCCCTTCCATATACACTTAGATTAGTGTTTATTGGTTAAGACATTCACCTAGGAATAGGTGATATTTCAAAATCCACGTGGCACAGTTTTACTAGTTTTCAAAAACAGCACTGCTGTTTGGCCCGACCATATTACATAACAAATGCCAGATGCTTATGTGGCATGGTGGGTCCCACTGCCACATAAGTTGGAAACCCCCTCATAACACTTGAGGGGAAAAGTGGTGGGTCCCACCTTACCACATAAGCATATGGCATTTATTTTGTAATATGGTAAGGCCAAAAAGCTTTATTGTTTCAAAAAATCTTAAAAGATAAAAAATCTTTATCTTTACTATATATGAGGCTTGCTAGGTTGAACAGTATGGCGCGTTAAAGCCGTTTAAGCCGACCCAAAATAGGAGAGAGAAAGAGATAAAATAGGTGAGGCTTCAGTGCAAATAGAAGCCTTGCGTGCGATTTTTCTCTCCCCAAACTACCCATGTTCTCTAAACAAATCCCGCACATATGCCTGTTTTGAAAGATTAAAAAAAATAAATAAAGAAGGAGATAAAAGGAAAGGAAAAAGAAGGAAAGAAAGAGAGAAAAAGAGTCCTCTTTTTGTGTTTTTTTTTTCCATAAATGCCCCTGAAATATTTAACAATGCCACACATATATATGCTTTTCTAACAGGAAAAAAAAAAGAAAGAAAAAGAGAGGAACACAGAAAGAGGGAGAAAAAGGTAACGGTAGGTCCAAAAAAAAGAGAAGAGATAGAGATAAAGGATGAGAAATGCATCATTTTCTAAAAATTTCAAATGCATCCTTAAAAAAAAACTAAATTTACAACGTCCTCCTCCCATTTTTTTTTTAATTTTTTTGTAACTTTTTTTTCTAAAAAAGATCATTTTAAATTACACTTTATTTATACCAGTTCTAAGGATCTCTCGAATATGATCCAATGATCAATTTTTTGTGACAATCATTTTCTCAACGTCTAGATCATATCCATTCATGTGTTATCTCTAAGTGGGACCACATGCAATCTTATTTTTTTTAATATAACACGTTGCATAATTATGATTTAAAAATTAATTTTTTATGATCTCAGTCCAACATAAAAAATTAACCCAGCATTAGGAATACGTGCAAAGCACGTGCAAAGATCTCCTATATATATATTTAAAAAATGGGATATAAGCTTTTGAAAAAAAGAAAAGAAAAATAATATATATAAACAAAATATTCCAATATTGACCTAGATAATCCACCTAAGTAGCCTAGTGGTAGGTCCTGAATGAAACTCCTATATATATTTTGAAATTATGTGGAATAGTATAAAATGACGTGGAATTTCCTAGAAAAGTCTTGGAGGTAAGATATTTTCAAGAGAATTGGGAACTCTCCTTGGTTGTTTGTTACTTTCATATGTACATAATATTAGCCATTCCCTTGTACCCCATTATGCCTATAAGAGCATCCACAGTGGTAAGGTAAATTTGGATTTTACCTTATCTCACTTGCACAGTGGGTAGGCTAAAATAAGAATTTTAGCCTACGAGACTCGGAGATAGGCTAAAATTGGCCTTCTGGAAACAAGTCTCCAGATATATTTACGGGGCGTAGAACTGACACTGCGTCCAATGGGGCGTAGAGGTAAGAGCACGTCCCGTATTTTTTTGCTTTTAAAAATTACATGGGGCGTGGAGATAGCCCCACGGCCCATGCCAAGCGTGGTGGTAGCACCACGCCCAGCACCAGGCGTGGTGCAAGCCCCACGTCCCACTAATTTTTATATATATATATATATATTAAATCAATTTCAATCCCACGTATGGCTTTTTTTTATTACTACATAGAGAAGGCTGATCTAAGGGTTGATTTGTGGTGACAATGATCTCCTCACCGTGTAGATCATCATATGTCAAAATCAACACATTCTAAAACTTCTAACCCTCTCAAATCATCTCATCAAAATCTTAAAAAAATTTATGTTTTTTAAGCTTTAATTTTAGTACAAATATGTAACTAACTTTTGATGAGGTTAGAAATTTTAGAATTGGATGATTTTCGGGTATGATGAAGTATAAGGTAAGGAGATCATTTTTACAAAAAAATCAGCCTTTAGATCCTTTCCGTGTGGGCCCTATGTGATTGGGGTTTAGTGGGGGCATCTTTTTAGTTTTTACAAAAAAAAAACCATTTTTAAAAAAAAAAAAAAAAATTGCTAGGCGTGGAGGAGGCTCCACGCCTAGCATCAGGCGTGGAGGAGGCTCCACGCCTAGCATCAGGCGTGGTTCTTAAACCACGCCTGATATATTTTATTTTTTTTTAATTTTTTTTACTTTTTTTAAATTACGATTATATCCTTTAAATTAGTTTTTTATTAATTTCTCAAATTTTTTTAAAAAACTACCACTGTGCATGAGGTTCTCGTAAGCTAAATAACAGTAAGGTAAAATAGCTTTTTACCCTACATCACTGTGGATGCTCTAAATAGAATGATCTTATCAATTTCTAGCCATCCTCAAGTTGTCGGCAATAAAAGTTTTCAAGTTCTCTTACTCTCAGCTTGGATGTGCTCTTGTGTTTACAAATAAAACATAGCACTTGCATGCAAATTTTTTTATCCTATTTTATGTAATTTTCGCACGTTCTCTTCTATAATTATTTACATTTTTTTTATTTTCACATTTTTAATTTAAGTAACAATTTTAAATAACTAAAATTAAACTTTTTTTTTTACAACATCTTGTCTCTTTTAGTAGTTTTTATTATTGTAAGTTCCAAAAGCATTAATTAAAGGTTTGTTTTAAATCAAATTGTATTTTCAGATTTCTATATTGAAGAAAGTTTTGAGACATTGGAGAAAATTAAAAAAAAAAGAAATGTAAGTAAATAGAAAAAATTTATGTAATAATTTTCTTATAAATATGATATAGGTGACTAGGAGACTTTTTTAGTCTAATACTTTTTTTTTCTTTGATTATAAAGAGGAGATGCAATGACCCTACTTTTTGGTGACACCACCTTATAGGGCTCACGTATAGAAAATTCAAGGTCAATTTTTTTTTTTTCCTTTGAGTTTAATCTAGGTGACGATGAAATCATCATCACATAAAATTAGCCACATATCATCTTGATGTGGGTCTTACAAAATGCGGCGTAATCATTATGTAGGAATAAGTGGAGTGCGAAAATATAGGGTGAACAAAAACTTTATTTGTTAATGTTACAACTTAAGAATTCGGAGAGCCCTTTTATGGGTTTCTGTACTAAAATTGATGCAGGACAGATTTCGTGGGTCCGTCCTAAATTTTAGCATAATTAGGAATTTAGTAATTTTTAAATTTTAGCTAGTAATTTTTATTATTTGGGTATTTTCTTTTATTATTTAGCAGTTTCCTTGTTAGATTACAAGTTTCTTTTTAATTACAATTCTACTCGGTTTAGGAAACCCTTATTATTATATAAGGAGATGTAGTAGACAATTTATTAGAAGAATTCAATATAGTTTTGATTAATGATAATTGAGTTTTCTCATTAGTTGAGAGTTATTTTAGTATTCTTCAATTCTAGGCGACGAACTAGAATTTTATCGTTTTTTCCGCTGCGTCAATTGGTATCAGAGCGAGGATTCGCCTGGCTTGATAGTGATTACAAAGCAAAAAAACAAAACCCTACTGACGGTGATCGTGGGGAAGATTAACCTTAGCATTCATTGATGGATTTGCCAAAGGTGAACTAGGGAAGATCAAATTTATCCAACAAAAAAAAAGGAAGAGGAAGAAGAAGAAGAAGAAGAAGAAGAAGAAGAAGAAAAGATTGTGGGGTTGTTGCAGATTGATTGTGCAGTTCAACAAATTATGATTCTTATGTACAGAAAAGATTGCTGATTTGGATTTCAGAATTAGAAGGGGTTGAATAGAAGAAGAAGGGGATAGAGGAATCCGTTGCGGCATCCGATTTTCTTCCTCATCTCCTTTGCCGGAAACCACCGTCTCCACTCCCTTGCTGTACACGATTTCAGGTTTGTTTTATAAAACCCTTCTACTATTTTGTTTTTAGAAACCAACCTGCTAGTGTATGTTTAAGTGGGGAAGGAGGTGAAGGAAACCTCCTATTAAGATTAGTTTAGTAGTGGGTTTAATCCTTAAACTCACCACCTAAGCTGGTCCAATCTTTTACAAACTTAAATTGAACCCAACACTTAAGCCCACTTTATTAGTTAGCTCATTCAATCTCTGATCATTCCCATTCGATTTAATTAGCTCCTAAGCCCAACCAACCTTATATAGAACCTATCCCAATAGTTGCACTTTTAGATACGAATCCAGTTCGGCCTAAATCAACTATCCAGTTCTCACTTCTGTCCAGTATCGTCCAAATCTGCCATAATACAACACCTACTTCCTTGACCAAATTAGTACAATGATTATTAAAATTGATAATTTTGATAATTGTCGGAAAGCATATGATTACGTTGATTGTGAAGATGTACAAGTGTTTTCTCAATTCATCTCCAAGCCACGATTACTTTGGGATGAGCAACGTGATAGGCGATTATATATTAGAGAACGACGTCAAGGAGTACAAGTTCACAAACA